>AP027115.1:32956447-33044070 GCA_028142955.1 Pinctada fucata
TATTTCACATGTGTATTCCTTGTGACAAGACCTTTCCATGGATACCAAAATTTATGACCTTGTGACCTTGACTTTGGAGATTGACCTACTTTTGAAAAACTTTAACCTTGGCCATATTTTTTGAATGGTAAGTGATAGGGCTTTGATATTTCACATGTGCATTCCTTGTGATAAGACCTTTCATGCAGTACCATAAATTTTGACCTAGTGACCTTAACCTTGAAATTTTACCTACTTTTTGTTGTTGTTGCAATTTACATATGGTTGCCACCGGCGAGCTATGTTGTCATTCTGACAAGTCTGGTTATTTATATTATCCCTTCCCTCTGTGTCACGGATAACCGAGTATCGCCTTTGTCTATGGTGTAAATACTCTCTGATTCAAATGACAGACTTTCTTTGACATACTTTTTTGACAGACTTCAAGAACACAGACAAACAATATATAAAATCAATTCAATTTACTATATACAATAAAATATTTAATTGGTACATATCATATCACAGTCAATCCCAGCTATCACAGTCTATAACATCACTCTGGCACCCACTTCAGTCACGGTTCATAAAGTCCAGAACTGCACGGACCACGTGATATAAATCTCCGGCACCGTCTCTGCGTCACGTGTGCCTCTGTGACAGCACTTAGGAAATAGTGATAGGGCCTAATAATAATAAAATATCATTTGAAATACATTCACCACAAAACACGAACAAACTATGAAATACTGAATACAAAATACAAAAATACAGAACACAAAATACGGAACTCATAATACTGAACTCAAACTACGTAACTCGAAATACAGAACACATACTAGAATACTGCCTCATATACGAGGAAACTACGTATAAAATACGGACTCTTACGAGTGAATACTCATACACTACACACACTACTAGTATACAGCAATATACGTTTACACACAGTGTGTCGTACCGGTACTTTACTTATAAACGTATATCGAACGTACTATTCTGAATAATACATACAAGTTAGCATTTGATAAATAGTAGAAAACTTACAAAACACATAGAATTTAAGTGTACAAAACGTTAATACAAAATACTGTACGTACTTACAAATAAAACGATATATTCGTATGTTAATAATAAAATACAAATATATTCTTACCTCAAAAGCACCCCGTATGTTCTCTTTATAAATTATCGTTGAAACATACTATCTGAATGAGAGCTAAATACAAAAGAGATGTGTTTCGATCGGCTGACAACGCCTTACTGAATATCACGAGTGAGCGAGTAAGATTCACTCGACTGACCAAACTGGTTTTAGATATATCTTACCTGTCCAGGTGAAATGTCTGAGGCCAGAAAAGAGGGATACGTAATATATGAAATAGAAAGGATTGCGGGGTACGGTAAGGGATGTAAAAATGTGAGTGTGACAATACCTCCCCCTAATGAGAAAGTATGAAATACTTTGTTCAGGAAACACTCACATGACAAAAGTCACACACAACACTGACACAAATACAATCTATACACTACAATAAAATCTGATATATACACAACATTCAGTCTAAATTCTACTGAGGTAGTCTGCACCAACGTTTTCCTTGCCCTTTATAGACATGAGTCTGAACCTGTAGGGCTGTAAAGACAGAGCCCATCTCATGAGTCTAGCATTATTGACCTTTGCCTGGTGCAAATATATCAAAGGCTTGTGATCGGTCTCAAGTAAAAATTCTGCACCATACAGATATCTTTGAAACTTCGATACTGCCCAAATAATTGCCAAACATTCCTTTTCTATGGTAGCATAATTTTGCTCACTTTCTTTCAACTTTCTACCAGCATAAGCCACTGGAAGTTTCTCATTACCACTATGCTGTAGTAACACAGCACCGATACCACGGTTCGACGCGTCAGTTTGCAGAATGAACAACTGACCCATATCCGGCAATTTAAGAATGGGAAATTTTACCAAAGCTTGCTTCAAACTCTGAAAAGCATGTTCTGCAGATTCTGACCATTCTAATCGGTTGGGTTTCCCTTTCTTTGTCATGTCTGTTAAAGGAAGTGCAATAACAGCGAAGTTCGGAACATATTTCCGGTAAAACCCGACTAAACCTAAAAAGGATCGTAATTGTTTCTTCGTTGTGGGGACCTGAGCCTTTTCGATCACGGAAACATTATCAGGATTCGGACTGATTTGATCATTACCGACTACATGACCTAAGCATTCAACTTTCGGGTAAAGAAGTGCACATTTTGATGGTCTGACCTTAAGATTTGCCTTGCGAAGCCGCAGAAAGAGTTTCCGAAAAACTTCTAAATGATCATGAAATGTTGAAGTGAAAACGATTATGTCATCGATGAAATTGTCAACGTTTTCTAGACCTTGCATGAGCACACGCATCAAGCGAGTAAACGTAGCTGATGCCGTAACAAGACCAAACGGCATAACGCGAAATTGGAACAACCCCTTAGGTGTCTGAAAAGCGGTCAAAGGTTTAGAATCATCAGATAACGGCACTTGCCAATAACCTTTCGTGAGATCAAGAGATGAAAAATACTTGTGCGATGCTAATTTTGAAAATATCTCATCCGCGTCGGGCATTGGCTCGGCATCAAATTTGGTTTGGCTATTAAGCGCTCGAAAATCGATGCAAAAACGATTCGTACCGTCCTTCTTTTTAACAATGACGATCGGAGATGCGTATGAGCTATCAGAAGGTTCAATGACATTCAAGTCAATCATTTTGTCTACTTCGGCTGAAACAGTTTCGATCATAGCATATGGAATAATGCGAGCTTTCGGTCGTATTGGCGTCTGAACGTTTAATCTAATTTCATGCTTCAAAATATTTGTGTGTCCGGGTAGATCAGTGAAAATATCCGCAAAGGAATGTAGCAAGTTTGAAACTTCGCGTTGTTGTTCTAAAGACAGGTCTTGATTAATGTCGACGTCACTAGGACCTTCCTTCTGACTGACGTTAGGTAAATCAATAATTTCCCCTTGATCGGACAAACTTTCATCAACTACTGTTGAGCAAACAAGCTTGATCGCATCGGTCTCAATGGGTAGAACAGAATGAATATCAGCCCGTTCGACATATTTTTTAAGCATGTTAGCATGATATGTCTTTGACCTTCCACCAAGATCGACCTGATAGTCTACGGCATTCATCTTTTTGACCACATTGTACGGGCCTTTCCACTGAAGCAACAACTTATTGTTGTCAGTCGGAAGCAAAACCAAAACCTTGTCACCAACCTCAAGACGACGGTCTCTTGCTTTTCGGTTATAGAGTACGCGATGCTTTTTAGATGCTTGAGAAAGATTTTCTTTAGCAAGATTACAGGTTGACTCTATACGTTCACGTAAGTCAATTACATACTGATACGTCGATTTTACTGACGGATCTTTTATCTCTTTGGTCCAGAGTTCTTTCAAAATAGTCATTGGACCACGCACTGCCCTTCCGTACACTAACTCAAACGGTGAAAACCCAAGTGACTCTTGTGGTACTTCCCTATAAGCAAAGAGAGCAGGGTTAAGATGTTTATCCCAATCACGAGGACGTTCCGCACACATACGCTTCGACATCTGTTTCAACGTTCCGTTGAAACGTTCAACAAGCCCGTTACACATCGGATGGTATGGGGTAGTGGTAAGCTGTTTCATGGAAATAAGTCGACTTACCTCTTTCATAAGGGCTGATGTGAATTGCGAACCCATATCAGTTAGCATCTCACGTGGTACGCCTACCCTAGAAAATATCTCAACGAGAGCCTCGGCAACACGTTCTGTGTCAATCGTAGATAAAGCTACCGCTTCAGGGTACCTCGTGGCGAAGTCAACAAGAGTGAGTATGTACCTGTTACCACGGTCTGTGATAGGATGCAAAGGTCCGATTAAATCGACCGCTACCCTCTGAAATGGTTCGTCTATCAAAGGCATCTGCTGTAATGGAACTTTAGTCACCCTACCTTTTGATACAGTTCTCTGGCATATGTCGCAGGACTGGCAGAATCTTTTGACGTCAGATTGAACGTCTGGCCAATAGAAATCGGATAATACCCTACTTACCGTTCGCATCGTACCCAAATGACCTGACATGATGGATTCGTGAGCGAGACGCATAACAGAATCTCGTAGCGATACTGGAACAAGTACCTGCAATGAAACATTACCGTTTTTATCCGTGTATTCGCGGTGGACTAAACCATTCTTCCTACACCACTTCACCTTACCTGTTTTAGCTTGGAAAACTTGTTCTTCGTCAGCACTAGTTCGTGCTCTAGAGAGGGTTTGATCATCCTCTTGTGCCTGACGGAAATCACTGGGACTTATATCATTTTTGATAATTTCCGGAACTTTCATCTTCATTGGTTTACTCTCTCTTACCCTTTTCTGGTTCCTTGTTTCGACAGCATGAACATGACCCCATTCTGGATCGGGATCCCCAGGACGTCTTACACCATCAACGTTACCTAATATTAGATCGTAAACAGGAGATTCCATACACCAAACAGAAAATTCACCAGTGAGATAAGGAGTGTCAAAAAATACCTTTGCAATGGGAACTTTAATCTTTGAATTATCTGCCAACGTACAAATCTGAAAATCACGAGTCAAATTTCCATCTGGAACCAAACATTTCCGCACAACGATACCACTACACCCAGTATCACGCAAAACAGAAACTTTCTTACCTTCAACATACCCATTTGAAACTGGCAAACATGCACTTACTGTCTGACACGATTGGGTCAAGGTCACCGAGTTATCAATGACTGATTCACTATTTCTGATAGAATCTGATGGCGTCATGAATGCACCACATACATTGAGAGAATCATTCATGCATTCTACATCGGGTACATTATCGTCGTGACCTTCATCTACAACAGCACCAACTTTTCCCTTACGGTCATTGCTTTTTGCAAGACACTCTGACGCAATATGCCCTACCTTATTGCATTTATAGCAACGTCTATCCGACTTTGGAATGAAACCTTTTGTTTGCGAGTTGACGTTTTGTGGATGAGAAGTTTGTTCAGATTTTGGTTTGATAGGAACTGATGCTTTCTGACCCTGAACTGAAATTGAAGCTTTATGTGCTGTAACTTTAGAAGTTAGAGCAAAAGCTCCTACACGTCTAGCCTCTCTAAATTGGTCAGCAAGAAGTGCCATTTCACAAACCGACTTCGGCGTTCTCTCTTTCAAAAACAGAGTAAGGTCATGACTGCAAATATGTATAAATTGGTCACGCATAACAAGGTCAAACAGATCATCAAACGTTCGTTTACTTTTTGCCATTTCTAACCAACGCTGTAAATAACCACTCAAACGGACAGAAAATTGTGCAAATGTCTCCCCTAATTCTGGGCGGCACGAACGAAACCTACGCTTAAAACCTTCTTCTGTCATGTCAAAGCGTTTCAACAAAGCTTCTTTAACGGCATCATACCTTAGAGCTTGATCTGCTGGAAGTAATGCGTACACATCTAGAGCGCGACCTTTCAACAAAGCACTCAGATTTGTCGCCCATGTGTCTAACTCCCATTTCTGAGCTTGCGCATACCTCTCAAATCTACGTAAATAGCTATCCATGTCGTCCCTAGCATCATCAAAAGGAGGAATTTTCGGAGCTTTAGGCCTTACACCAGTATCACTTGTACCTATCTGACCTTTTAATTCTCCCCTTTTTTCCAAAATTGCAATTTCATGTTGATGCTCCATTTGTTTCATTTTTAGATCACGGTCAAACTTTTCTTGATCTAACCGCAACTGAACTTGAAGTTTATCTTGCTCACACTTAGCTGCTCGTTCATCTCTAAGTCGATCTTGTTGATCTTTAACAAAACTCCTAAGTTCATCATCTTCGTAACCTAAACTTTTCCCTTTACTTATCAACTCGTCAAGGTCAGCCATTATGACCACACAGACGATAAGACAGACGATGAACAAACACAGTGATGGACGTGCAGTTAAAAAATGTTTTGACTTGTTAGGTACCGACCTCAGGCGCATCACATAAACAAGTAACTAAAGATGAAAATGTACTTACATCAGTTTTTCTTTGAGAACATACCGCACTTGTGAGGTGTACATTGAGGCCCTTGGTTTTCTACTTTACACTGTCAGTATACACTGAAAAATGTGTCAAACAATGAGAATGTGTTCTTAATTAAACAATAGCAAATGAATTCTGAATGATAACAAAATTGATTACAAGAATTCAGAATATCGATCTATTACATAATCTTTACAAGAATTATTTTCAAATGCAAAACTTGTCAAAAAGATTTAAGGCGACAGGCATACAATAATTTTCTCAAATTTAACCGTGCAATCCCACTTCTGACACCAATTTGTCACGGATAACCGAGTATCGCCTTTGTCTATGGTGTAAATACTCTCTGATTCAAATGACAGACTTTCTTTGACATACTTTTTTGACAGACTTCAAGAACACAGACAAACAATATATAAAATCAATTCAATTTACTATATACAATAAAATATTTAATTGGTACATATCATATCACAGTCAATCCCAGCTATCACAGTCTATAACATCACTCTGGCACCCACTTCAGTCACGGTTCATAAAGTCCAGAACTGCACGGACCACGTGATATAAATCTCCGGCACCGTCTCTGCGTCACGTGTGCCTCTGTGACAGCACTTAGGAAATAGTGATAGGGCCTAATAATAATAAAATATCATTTGAAATACATTCACCACAAAACACGAACAAACTATGAAATACTGAATACAAAATACAAAAATACAGAACACAAAATACGGAACTCATAATACTGAACTCAAACTACGTAACTCGAAATACAGAACACATACTAGAATACTGCCTCATATACGAGGAAACTACGTATAAAATACGGACTCTTACGAGTGAATACTCATACACTACACACACTACTAGTATACAGCAATATACGTTTACACACAGTGTGTCGTACCGGTACTTTACTTATAAACGTATATCGAACGTACTATTCTGAATAATACATACAAGTTAGCATTTGATAAATAGTAGAAAACTTACAAAACACATAGAATTTAAGTGTACAAAACGTTAATACAAAATACTGTACGTACTTACAAATAAAACGATATATTCATACGTTAATAATAAAATACAAATATATTCTTACCTCAAAAGCACCCCGTATGTTCTCTTTATAAATTATCGTTGAAACATACTATCTGAATGAGAGCTAAATACAAAAGAGATGTGTTTCGATCGGCTGACAACGCCTTACTGAATATCACGAGCGAGCGAGTAAGATTCACTCGACTGACCAAACTGGTTTTAGATATATCTTACCTGTCCAGGTGAAATGTCTGAGGCCAGAAAAGAGGGATACGTAATATATGAAATAGAAAGGATTGCGGGGTACGGTAAGGGATGTTAAAATGTAAAAATGTGAGTGTGACACTCTGGAAGAAATATTACAATCTGTTCAGATGTTGAATGTGCAAGGAATTCTGTAAGATTTGTAAGGCTTAGGACATTTTCTGTGTTATTTTCTGTTTTGCATCCTAAGTTGCTGGTAGGTTTTGAGCCCAAAGTCATTTAATAAAACAAAATTAGAATATTAAAATCTTTCGCAAATTCAATGTGTTTTCTACAGAAATTATAGAGAAATTGTTAAATTTTTCATATTACATGTAAAAAATGTAAAAGTACTGCATTGCCTTATCCATCATTCTATTATTGTCTCAAATCTGTTAATAATCAAATACATTTGAAACAAGTTTCTGTAAGATTTCATACAGTCGAGTAATATGAAATTTCAACTTTATTTTATATGCTGGTTTGTTTTCCTCCCCGGCTGGCTGGTAGCTTTTTGAATTTCAAAACGATGCAAAACAGAAAAAAAAAACAAGAAATTGCCTAATAAGAAAGTGGCGATTTGAAGTGATTTTCAATCTGAGATTTACAATCATAGTCTTGATGTATATGTACATGTATTACATGTATATATATTTTTTTAATTTTATTTTAGATAATATCCCAAGACGAGGCAGACAGACGTGGGAAGGTCTACGATAAATACATGTGTAGTTTTCTCTTTAATCTCAATAACGGTAAGAAATTTGTAACAAAAGTATTCCTAAATTGAAAACTAATTTACCCAGCACATGTTTAGACCCTTTCACGATAAGGTTCGCTTGGATGACTTTTGTCTCTTCGTATAGTACTTTTTCCACTCAAAACAATGAAATGATATCATGTCGTAGCAGTACATTCCACAGTTTAGAGCGGTATGATATCATTCCATTGTTTTGAGTGGAAAAGTCCAGACAAATCTTATCTTGAAAGGGTCTATTCTGACATTTAGATGATGTACAATACATGTAATATTCTTTGGTTTGTTTCTTCTTATTTAAGATTGGGAAGGAAAGGGGTGGGGTATATCGGCCACATGCATGTACTATAAAGAAAAAAAAAATTGTTTAGTTCTGATATTAAAATGCTTTCAAAAGAAGAGAAGATCATTTTATTTCAGAAATTCCATGAAGGACCTATAGGTGATAAACAGAAAATACATGTACATTAAATTGTTCTATTCTCAGATTTTGTGGTGGATGCTACAAGGAAAGGAAACAAGATTCGCTTCGCTAATCACTCAGTGAACCCGAACTGTTACGCCAAGGTCATGATGGTGAACGGAGATCACAGGATCGGAATATTCGCCAAACGTCCTATACAGGCTGGAGAGGAACTCTTCTTTGATTATAGGTAAATCATTATTTTCAATTAAAGGGGTAGGGCAACGAATCCCCAAAGATGGCCCTGCAATTTTCCTTAAAATCTAACTTGATAAGAAGCACTTAATATTTTACATATAATGAGTGTTTCCAGCTTTTGGTGAAATGAACATACCACCAACTGAAGCACCATAGGAAGTCTTATGACGTCATCAAATGACATCCTTTTGACGTTATTGACAAAACATGGTCAAAAATGCTCGAAAATGTGTCTTTAGTGGAGAATTTCGATGTGGCCACATGCCTCGAGAAACACAGAACTTTTATGTCAAGGAGATATAATGATTATTTTCATTTGTAAATTTTTCATGTTTCTCGATGCATGTGGCCAATGCTAATTTTAAATTTCACGGATTATGGCTAATAAAGGGGCTTCAATGCCCTATCCCTTTATGTACTTTAATTCATATTATACACATTTAGTATAAGAAAGAGCATGTTGATAGGTGGCTATACATGTACATGCAGGTAATCTGAAATGATTAATGTTACAGAATTTTTTACATTTTGAAAAGTAGGAGAATCAGGAAGATGAGGGGACGGATGTAATTGACTTAAGCTAAATGCATGAGTTCACTAGGGTGGTCTTGGGGCATACCAACCTAGAAAAAATTGAAATTTAAACTAGAAGCTCTGAGAAGCCATGAAAATTGGGTAAAATGTTGAATATTGATATCTTTACAAAATTTAGGTTGATTGATTAAACAAAACAAGTAAGCAGTAATCAAAAAATATATCAGTTGGCCCTTCTAAGTATAATCTTGAGTTAAGCGTCTAAAAATTTGATCTTTTTTCCAGGTATGGTCCTACGGAGCAGTTGAGATTTGTAGGAATAGAGAGGGATGCAGAAGTTGTCTAAGCACATTAACATCACACCTGAAGTTGTTATGATGTTATATTGCACGCTACTTGTACTTGACAATAAAAGACTTGTACTACCAAAGGACCCACTAGCTTTTAAACTTTCAATTCCTGTGAAATTTTTAGGTATAGAAAGGGACGCTGAACATACTGAAGTGGTCTAAGCTTGCAACAATACCTCTTGAACATGTATTGATGTTGTTATGATGTTATAGTGCCTGTTTATGAGCAAATCAAACAACACCACCATCTCAGGTCGATATGATGTTACAGTGCCTATTAGTGAATAAATTAAACAACTGTACCACTTGAAGTCGTTATTATGCAATAGTACCTGCTGGTGAACCTATGGAACACCTTTATCACCAAATGTCGTTAAAATGTCATATTAGCTGCTACTGAACTATCAACATGAGCAACTCCTGTGTTGTTAAAGGTCAATAAATATTGTAGTGTCTCCTAGTTAATAAATTCAACAATTCTACCATAATACATGTAGGTCATTACGGCATCATATTGACTCCTTGCCAAAATATCACTGACATGTTGACAATAAATTGAACAATTCTACCATAATAGGTCATTACAGCATTATATTGACTCCTTGCCAACAAATCACTGACATGTTGACAATAAATTGAACAATTCTACCATAATAGGTCATTACAGCTTTATATTGACTCCTTGCCAACAAATCACTGACATGTTGACAATAAATTGAACAGTTCTACCATAATAGGTCATTACGGCATTATATTGACTCCTTGCCAACAAATCACTGACATGTTGACAATAAATTGAACAATTCTACCATAATAGGTCATTACAGCTTTATATTGACTCCTTGCCAACAAATCACTGACATGTTGACAATAAATTGAACAATTCTACCATAATAGGTAATTACGGCATTATATTGACTCCTTGCCAACAAATCACTGACATGTTGACAATAAATTAAACATTTCTACCATAATAGGTAATTACGGCATCATATTGACTCCTTGCCAACAAATCACTGACATGTTAACAATAAATTGAACAATTCTACCATAATAGGTCATTACGGCATTATATTGACTCCTTGCCAAAAAATCACTGACATGTTGACAATAAATTGTACAATTCTACCATAATAGGTCATTAAAGCTTTATATTGACTCCTTGCCAACAAATCACTGACATGTTGACAATAAATTGAACAATTCTACCATAGTAGGTCATTACAGCTTTATATTGACTCCTTGCCAACAAATCACTGACATGTTGACAATAAATTGAACAATTCTACCATTATAGGTCATAACAGCTTTATATTGACTCCTTGCCAACAAATCACTGACATGTTGACAATAAATTGAACAATTCTACCAAAATAGGTCATTATGGCATTATATTGACTCCTTGCCAACAAATCACTGACATGTTGACAATAAATTGAACAATTCTACCGTAATAGGTCATTACAGCTTTATATTGACTCCTTGCCAACAAATCACTGACATGTTGACAATAAATTGAACAATTCTACCATAATAGTTAATTACAGCATTATATTTACTCCTTGCCAACAAATCACTGACATGTTGACAATAAATTGAACAATTCTACCATAATAGGTCATTACAGCTTTATATTGACTCCTTGCCAACAAATCACTGACATGTTGACAATAAATTGAACAATTCTACCAAAATAGGCCATTACGGCATTATATTGACTCCTTGCCAACAAATCACTGACATGTTGACAATAAATTGAACAATTCTACCATAATAGGTCATTACAGCTTTATATTGACTCCTTGCCAACAAATCACTGACATGTTGACAATAAATTGAACAATTCTACCATAATAGTTAATTACAGCATTATATTGACTCCTTGCCAACAAATCACTGACATGTTGACAATAAATTGAACAATTCTACCATAATAGGTCATTACAGCTTTATATTGACTCCTTGCCAACAAATCACTGACATGTTGACAATAAATTGAACAATTCTACCATAATAGTTAATTACAGCATTATATTGACTCCTTGCCAACAAATCACTGACATGTTGACAATAAATTGAACAATTCTACCATAATAGGTCATTACAGCTTTATATTGACTCCTTGCCAACAAATCACTGACATGTTGACAATAAATTGAACTATTCTACCATAATAGGTCATTACAGCTTTATATTGACTCCTTGCCAACAAATCACTGACATGTTGACAATAAATTGAACAATTCTACCATAACAGGTAATTATGGCATTATATTGACTCCTTGCCAACAAATCACTGACATGTTGACAATAAATTGAACAATTCTACCATAATAGGTCATTACGGCATTATATTGACTCCTTGCCAACAAATCACTGACATGTTGACAATAAATTAAACAATTCTACCATAATAGGTCATTACGGCATCATATTGACTCCTTGCCAACAAATCACTGACATGTTAACAATAAATTGAACAATTCTACCATAATAGGTCATTACGGCATTATATTGACTCCTTGCCAACAAATCACTGACATGTTGACAATAAATTAAACAATTCTACCATAATAGGTCATTACAGCTTTATATTGACTCCTTGCCAACAAATCACTGACATGTTGACAATAAATTGAACAATTCTACCATAATAGGTCATTACAGCTTTATATTGACTCCTTGCCAACAAATCACTGACATGTTGACCATAAATAAACAATTCTACCATAATAGGTCATTACAGCTTTATATTGACTCCTTGCCAACGAATCACTGACATGTTGACAATAAATTGAACAATTCTACCATAATAGGTCATTACGGCATTATATTGACTCCTTGCCAACAAATCACTGATAGGTTTACGTTACCACATTCATGTGACTGTACGTTACCAAGTAGCTCATGAGGCAGAGTGCCATATTCATTTAATTTGAGGTCATTCAGTTAAAATTGACTAATGAATTAGCCAATGAAATCTTAGACATTTAGCCAGTCAATGGAATTTACAAAATCTTGACTATTTCTGAGGGTTAGCTGTTAACATAATGTACTTTCTTAACTGTATGACATGGTGCAATTAACAGCATTTTCTGCCATTTTGATACAAAAACTAATTGCCATGGTAAAATATTTTTGCGTCCCATTTGCATATATCACAGACTTTCTCATATCAGGTATACTTCATTTTATTCCTGCTCCTGTTTATACCCTTAGGCTATAGCATAAAGAATTTACATTTTGTTTACATGTACTAGGTATGTGTTTTTTATACCCCTCGCAAATGAAGTTTGGGGGGTATATAGGAAACACCCTTTCCGTCTGTTTGTCCATCTGTCCATCCATCCGTCTGGTTAAGAAGTTCTTAAAGCAGATATAAGTATAAGTGAAAGGGCTTTCATATTTCATACATGCATTCACCATAATAAGTGCTACATTTTGATACAGAGGCATTTGACCTAGTGACCTTTGACCTATAGTTATATTTTGGTTAAGAAGTTCTTAAAAAATATATTTTTTCACATATAAGTGATAGGGCTTTCATATTTCATACATACATTCACCATAATTAATAGAACATTTTGATACCAAGACATTTGACCTAGTGACCTTGACTTTGAACTTCGACCTTGTAGTCATATTTTGGTTAAGAAGTTCTTAAAACAAATATCTCTTCAAGTATAAGTGATAAGGCTTTAATATTTCATACACGCTTTCATCATAACAAGTATTACTCCATGACATTTGACCTTGTGGCCTTGACCTTTGACCAACTTTTAAATTAAAAGTGATAAGGCTTTGATATTTCACATATGTATTCCTCATGACTAAAGCTTTCATTTAATGCCATGACTTTTGACCTCTTGACCTTGTCCTTTGACCTACTTTTGACCTTTGACCAACTTTTAAACTATAAGGGGCGGGGCTTTGATATGTCACATATATATCCTCTTGATGAGAGCTTTTATTTGAGATCATGACTTTTGACCAAGTGACCTTGATCTTGACCTTTGACATACTTTTTAATTATAAGGGATAGAGATTTGATATTAAATAATTTTCTATTTCATTCGGTATTTATAAAACGAATTGTGTGATTTTTACATCCCCGAGCCTTGGCCTTCATAAATACCGTATAAAATAGAAACATCATTTCTTTTTATCACATGAAATACTACATTATTGATCAAAATAACGTCAAAATGTTATAGTTTCGACTTCATTTCTTGCAAATAACGCTCCAACGTCGCCGTCATCTAATGACAACACGCCCAAAGTGATATGTAACGTGTTATCATAACATTTATTTATGAAATGACTTTCTGTAACTGAATAATGGGTGTATCGTGTGATAAATAAAAATACATGTATAAAACAAGAGAAAGATTTCCATAATGGAAGCCTGGGGAGAGTATAAGCATTCCCTGTGCGTTAACTACGCTTGTTTGTGATTTGAACAGCGGTCCTAATACATGTACATTGTCATCCATAATCAACTATACAAGGGGGAGACAGGAGTGGTACCTCTCTCCCCTCCCGCCCCTTACCTCCCCCCTCCCACTGCCACCTCCCTCCCCTCCTTTTCACCCTTCCCTTACCTCCCCCTGCCACCCCCTTCCTCCCCTCCCTTCCATTTTCCCCCTTTCTTCCCTCCTCCCGCCTCCCTTCACCCTGTCCACCCCCTCATACAAACAAGGAAATCATAATAAATTCTTTATAAGTTTATCCTTATTTTTCTATTCTGAACTTGAGAGATTCATGATAATTGGCTTTACATAATTCAAAATTAAGAATTTTGTTAACGAAACTTCATATAGAATTTTTTTTCAACAGCACAATTTTCTTTTCAACAATTGTCATTTTTATTTAAAAAAAATTATAAAAATTCAAAAAATGTAAATATTTTGGTCAAGTTTGTTTCAAATGAGTTCTATAAGGTTTATCTTCAGAATTATACAGCAATTAATTCAGAACTGTTCATTTTCTAACAGCAACATGGACAGAAATGCTGTATACTAATTTATGTATATTGTTCATGTAAGTCAGAGCTTGAATACATTATCGTTATAACAATGGTAAGTAATTTTGCCACGACCATATAACTTTTCTTCAACAAAACTCTTCCGAGTGTTACACATCTTCATTTAATCAGCTCGAATTAACTGCAAGCGTATGGGACCAATTTACAGGATATGTTATTCGTCAAGTCGAGGCATGCAGTTGAGCAGGGTCTATTCTCATCTCAGAACAACCTCTAGTGTTACCACCATGTTTATGATGTTGAACAACAAACATGGATATAATGACCATATCCCAACACACAGCACAAAACCGATAAATCAAAAAATAACAAACCGAAGGTATACAAAATCAGGATAAAACAAGAACCAAAGCAAACAAACAATAAAGCCTACGCTCACGCAGCAAGATACGCCCGTTGGGATTTTTTTTTTTTCACAACACCAAAATATCAAAGTCCCATAACTCCATAAGGACAAATTGGATGAACCTGAAAATAAAAAGGCGACTTCCTCTTCAAAGTCTGATCACAATGTACAAATATCATGACAATCTGTTGACCCATATTCAGGTTATTGCGTTCCATGCACCTATATTTTGCCATTAGCTTAACATGTATGTCAGTCATTCCAGCTGAAATGGAAAGGAGAAGGTACATTAAGACCCCATATCGGCCCTGTTGTTTTCTGAGAAATTCAAATCGTGAAAATTGATCAAATGGGTTTATTTTATTTATCTACAAGATCAATTACATATATAGATAAAATGCGCTATTCATCTTGATGCACCCCTACGAAATTATAGCTCATCAAACCAAGGAAGGATTAACAGATCCGGATTTTTCTCTAGAAACTCACATATATTTTCGAGAATTTCATATAGAGCAAGACGATCTGCTAAAAATAAAAGTAGAAAAATGGATCAATAATCTCCATATCTGTCGATTAAAGGTGAAAAATTAGTAGCAGACGCTCTTGCTCTAGTTGAAAATTAATGATTTGTCTTGCGTAGAATGTATATAGAAAATGCATGGACCACGTCGGCACGGCGTTATGACGTCATTATAGTGACGTCATTTTCTTGACACCGCAGGTGCATGCACTGGCGTGACATATTCAAATCAGGAATCGGTTTTCTCTTGAAATTCGGTATGATTTATAAACGTTTGTAGTAAAAACAAACAAAAAAGGCTGAACATTGATATATTTTACAAACATAGAGGGTAGATCTAGAGCAAGGAACCATCTTTCGCCGGTGACCATATTTCGCCGTTTCATAGTTAATTGCTTCTCCTTTGTTATCGGCATTGTTTGTAAAATTTATTTTTCTATATCCTATCAAATATGACAGTAGCATTATGTATGAATTTTGTGAAAATCCGTTGTCGCAAGTTATTGCGTTCCATAGGCGGACGGACAGACGGACAGACGAACGGACTTCGCCATACCATAATACGACCCGTCAAATGACGGGCGTATAAAAATTGGCGAGCGATACCGAGTCAGCGAATTGTTTTTTTCCCCAGAACAAGTCCTCTATTCGTGTCTTTTTCAGTTTCATTACTCTTAGTGCCCTTGTTTATTGACCAAAGTGAAATGTATATGGGCTCTTTTGAAAATAACGTGTGTAATAAAACTCTTGCAAGTGGAAGTGACCGACCCCCCCCCCCCCCCCTCTGGATGCGCGTTTGACTATGTTACTACAGGACATTATTTTAAACTTTTCTTCATTCGGCTTGAGTGTGAATACAGTGTTTATTGGAACATTACATTCGCATACGAAGGCATTATTAGAACATTTCATTCGCATACGAAGGAAATAGAATTATCTGGGATGTTTAATGATCATAATCGTAATCTATCGCATTTTCGGACCTGACGTTATCACTCGCTTAAATTGTGTTACCGTTAGTATAATTGAAGACTGCCGTACAATATGATCTAAAAGGGTTCCGAATACCCCCCCCTCCCTACCTCCATCAACATCACCAACATTTATGAAATAGCATATCGATTTTATATAAAAAAAAAATATGCCAGTGGTTCGATACAAATGTAAAACAATTGCAAACTGTTCATTTAGTGAACCATGTGCATTTTTAGGTGTTTAGGTGAAAGAAAAACAAAACCAAACCAAATCAAATACACACTGTTTTGGAAAAGTACATCACCCTGATATACATTAGTTATTCTGTATTTAAAATTTTGGTAGCTTTCTCGCAATCTTGTGACTTCTCGTAAATACATCAATAAATCGAAATTTACTCACAGGACTACACTACACAGAGTACAAAATAACCCCCCCCCCCCCCTTATTTATAATACATAAACAAAAAATGTTTATTATAAAGGGGGTTGTATTAATATTGTACTCCTTGTGTATTGTAGCCCCTGTTCACCGTGATTTTACCGAATTTTTTCAGTGGCGCCATCTATCACAGTTTCTTGCAACGGCTGTGATAACTGTATACGCAAGATTTATTCTATTCATTTGTTTCATTTTATGTTTTATTCGTATATTCCCAATTCATTAATTGCAGCTAGATATATAAATGTACATATATTAAACAAACTAAGGTTCATTTTAAATTTATGCTTATTGGCGTATTTAGATTGGCGTTTGGGGCGCCACCACAAAAAAAAAAAAAAAAAAAAAAAAAAATCGGTAAGGCATTAGGTGGGCTAATACTTGAGTTTTGATGTCGAACTTTCGGAAAATTATTTTCTCTGGCTCCCGGCCGCTCGCCAAGTAACTGTTTGTTGTTTGCATGTCAAATTACTCTAAAAGAAACTCCGGCTTTTTTCTGATAATTATACTACATGTAAGTAAGTCAACATGTACCCTTACAGCAAGGGGTGTGTAACCCCCCCCCCCCCCCAAAAAAAATCGCTGGCTTGCTTTGCTCATCAGATAATTCACGATCATATAAAATATAGCTATGCATAACAATCCAATAACCATGATAAAGATTTCAAATGGCTATTTCAATACTGCCTTTATCAAGCAAAACGGTCAATCGCCGTAAGATAATTTTCCGTCCCCTTTCAGGAACGCCCTGGACCCTTGGACAGGGACCCTAGTCACTCTCCCAGACTTTGACTTTCTGATATTCACTACATCCCCATCTCAAATTTAAGCGGTAATATATCTGTCATTTCGTTCGTTTGAATGACTGTGTTATATATGCACGGATATGATTTTTAAAAACATCGGTATTCCCTTAAATTCTAGAATCAGTCGTAACATTAAAATGAGACAGTCTCCAAGAATAACCCAGAAGCTAAAAGACGACGTACATGTACAATACTTTAATTAGCAATCGTAGATTTTCGAGAATTCATGAAATCGTTTCATGGCAAAAACGTAAGCAAAACAATCACTATGAATAATGTAAGAATACAGCAATTTGTTATCTGACAACGTTATATCACGACGTGATCATAACGTCACATGACGTCAAAGTCAGTGAAACAGAAAGCTTACTTACATGTTTTCAAATTGCTATAAAATCGCAACGGAATATCCGATTCTCAAAATTTAAACTGATTTACATTCTGTAAATCTTGTATTTTCATTGTTCAAAGTTTGCATTATTTCTCAGATAGGGCCGATTTTGGCCCATAACGTACCTTCTCCTTTCCGAAACAGTATATGAGGAAAAATCACCAGCGATGAAATTAAGGAATTTTGATAGCTTCAAAAACTTCAATATAGAAAGAACTGAAATTGAAATTTTCACCCGTATACGTTTTCCCATTTTAAAGTTATTGAAGCTTGAAAATGAATGCAATTCCATGGTAACGGAGGTTCAGAAGCACGACCAGAGACATATATCAGATCGGAACTTGCGAAACTAGCTTAAAGTCGTAATGACTGATGAATTCATACAAAGAATGTAGGTGAAACTTTTCCTTAAGAAATTATTGCAAGAATGATTCCATAAGGAATATTTTTTGGGGAAATATGGTATTTAAAACTGCTTTTTTAAAATTCCTTTTTGCAAAATATCTCTATCAATTGTCATTTGATGTAAATGCTTGAATTTAAGGAAAATATGATAAATTTCATTTCATTCCATACTTTAAACCCTTGAGATTGATTCCCACGATATATAGTTCATTGCACCATGGACAATAAATAAAATGAACAAGGGTTTAAAGGAAATCATCGAGTAACGGAAATTAAACATACACATATTTAACAAGCTAGACACATAATTTACATGAATATCTTGCTTTTGTAAAACAAATCAGTTTGACGCAGGATATAAATATATTTAGAAGAAACAATTAACAGTAAAAATATAATAATACGACTATTGTAACGGAAGTTAACCATTTCAGAATTAATTTGTCTTGCTCTTTTAGTTAAAATCGAATAAAAGCACGCAAAATTACATTTGAAATGGATACATACAAATAAAAGTAAAAGTAGATCGATGAAATCAGAACGTACAACTTTAAATTGGTAGAATATAACGACCAAAGCAGGTAACGGGAGTTAAAAGAAAAAGCTGTGAAATTAATGTTAACTTTCTGGTACGTATCTGATTAATATCGTCATAAAGGGATAATATACTGTTGTTGTTTTTTTTTTATCAATAGGATCCGAATTGCATATAAAACAGAAATACATGAAGGTTTACATAAATTTACGTTTTAGTTTCCACGATACATAAGTAAATCTTCTCGATGGTATCCCTTCCGTAAAGAAGTACTTTTTGTGCTTTATTCTTCATTCTTGCATCTTCTTATGAACAAATTAAATTTAATCGTCCAAAATGATAAAGTCGTGATATCCTACCTATTTGTATAGGCCAAAAAGCATAGAATTGGATATTTGGTATCGGAAGTTAAAAGTAACGGAAGTTATAGTTTTCGTATCATTCGACTTCACATCGTCCAAATGTTAGAGTATTGGATGAAATATTCATTATTGTTTTAATGATTAAGACAAGACAAGAAAAAAAATAAATGTAAAAATATTGCTTCTGGAAGTAATATTGCTGAAATGTTGATCACGGAAGTTAATTCCTTATCTGTCCCAAATCAATTTGCTGTCTTTGTTCATGAACCAAGTCGGTATGTAAACGAATACATTGGATATGATTTTTCCAAACAAAAACAACGATACAACCTTATAAATTTCAGAAGCAATATTACAAATTGCAGAAACCAGTGTCTTATGCCAATGCTTTAAGGACCGGAACGGAAGTTATTGAACAATCTTGACAATAGATTTTTTTTTCGTCATACCTCATTGACAATTTTCATCTTTTTTTACATCCATTCTGGTAAGAACTCCCATACCAATATATGTGGGAGATATTCAAACATACGAATTCCACAAATTTGGAGGTTTCACTTATGATTTTTATCGAGCGACACGTGATTGTGTCAATTTATCCATACTTTACGCTTGTCTACATTCTATATTTCTATCTAAGAGAAGGGAGGAGATCTCCAACAAGACCCCGTTTCAGCATCAACAGCAAAACACCCGATGTAAAAACACAAAAGACGAGTACAGCACGAGACGGAAAAGAGACACACGACATGTAAACATCAAACACAAAAGACTACACATAAACCGACGAGACCAATGGGCAACCGGTACCGACTTTGGACGGCCATTTGTCACGCAAGTAGCAAATGGTGTGGTTATATCCTGGATTACGTATGACTAGAAATTATTTTGTTTGACGCAGATAATGGACAGGTATTGAAATATAACAATTTGTTCAGTGAAAATCGTAGAATTGCTTCTTGTTTTGAAGTAAAAGGTTGGCGACATGAATATTTAGTAAAATTCGTTCATTTCTGGAATGACTGATGTGCATATACCCCCCCCCCCCCCCCCATTACACATAATTTCTGGATTATGTGACAAAAAAATATAATATTTGAAAGAACATCCTTTCTACTTTGAGTATACAAAATTTCAAAACATTTCGACCAGAAATAGATTTTTAAAACATTTTTAGCTATTTTAGTATATTTTCATTGTATCTAAAATATCTAACGACAAATTGGATGAACCTGAAAATCGAAAGGCGGCTTCTTCTTCAAAGTCTATTTACAATGTACATGTACAACTATCATGTAAATCCGTTGACGCATATTCAAGTTATTGCGTTTTATGCGCCTATATTTTGCCCTTATGCGACAATAAAAGTAAAAACCCGTTACATAGTCAAAGAACATCTTTTCTACTTGAAGTATACAAAATTTCAAAACATTCCGACCAGAAATAGATTTTTCAATAATTTGTAACTATTTTTACTATTTTAGTGTATTTTCACTGTATTTTAAAAATGTAAGTCCCATAACTCAGTAACGACAAATCGGATGAGCCTGAAAATCGAAAAGCGGCTTTCTCTCCACAGTCCAATCATAATGTATGAATTCCGTGAAAATCCGTTGACGCATATTCAAGTTATTGCGTTCCATAGGCGGACGGACAGACGGACGGACGGACTTCGCCATACCATAATACGATCCGTCAAATGACGGGCGTATAAAAACCTTTACCACATGAAAAGAAGCGAACACCCAATATAGGAGCGAGACCAGGTGCCCAAGAAGAGTCAGCATTTCCTGCTTGCATGCAACACCCGCTGTTTGAGCTTGGTTGGAGAAGCTTAGAACATAGAAGGGATATGATTTTATACTTACATGTACTCAATTGACTACAACATATTTCATGGATTTGTAGCCATCCTTTCATCTCAACTTGTCTGGCTCCTCTCATTCATTCTCTTTCCGTCAAGTCCAAACCACCAAAACATATCTATAAGTACTCTTATTTCCCTCTTTCCCTCTGACTATTGTCCAGTGTAATAGGCTCCCCTGCATTGTTGTATCACTTCCAAAGGTGGAACAGTTCAAATTGGAAAAGAGCAAGCTAAGCGGAATCACCTCAGACCGTAGATAAATAACATGTTAAACGTCTTTAAATTCAATAGCATCATTTAAAACCTGATAAATTTACAGCATGGACCAGACATGCACGTTTCGGGTACTAAACCCTCGTCAGTGATCCTCAGTCTTGTATGAAAATTATTACATGTATGTCCAAAAATGTACCAAAAGATGTAGCAGAATGGGTGGGATATGATGCTACAGGACCCACGTTTTAGAAGTTTCAAGAAATTTTGTAACAGAAAATTTCAAATGCGTTGATCGAACTTGGCTACATGTGCCCTCGGGGACTTTTGGTCCACCAGCGGTGACACCCATGCTGTGAATACTATTCCTTCTGAACGTTTAATCTTCCAACCAACCTCTTACTCATGTCTTTAACAGCTATCTCCTGAATCTTTTAACTCGCAGCGCACCCTGTTCAGAGTATTGATCAATAGATAGAACAGATAAATTTGCAGCATGGACCAGACATGCAAGTTTCGGGTACTTAAACCCTTAATTGTCAGTGATCCTCAATCCAAACAATGTAATATGGCCAAAGAGTGTGAAAATGATTATGTCAAAAAATTTTACAGAAAAATGTAGCAGGATGGGTGGAATATGATGCTACAGGACCGACGTTTTAGAAATTTCAAGATTTTTTTCAGCTAGAATATATTATTATTGAAAAATATGATACGTGCTACGACCAAATAACTTTTCTTCAACAAAACTCTTCCGAATGTTAAACGTCTTCATTTCAGAACAGACCTCAGCTTGAATTAGCTGCAAGAGTACGGGACCCATACACAGAATATCTTATTCGTCAAGTCGAGGCAGTTCAGGGTAGAGCTGCAAGGAGGGTCGATTCTTACTTCAGAACAATCCCTCGTGTAACCACCATGTTGAACGACAAACATGGATATAATGACCATATCCCAATTAACGAGCAGCACAAAACCGATCAATCAGAAAATCACAAACCGAAGGCATACAAGATCAGGATAAAACAAGAACCAAAACAAACAAACAAAATCCACAATATGAAAAGAAGCGAACTGCATATATGGGATAGAGACAAGGTGTCCAGGAAGAGTCAGCATACCCTACATGCATGCAACACCCGCCGTGAGCTTGGTTGGAGAAGCTTAGAATAATGAAGGGATGATTTGATACTTACTCTATTGTACAACATAGTTCATGGATTTGTCGCTATCCCTTCATGTCAATTTTTTTTACCTATAGAGTCTTTGTGGAATACAGAGTTGTTTCCCCTTACAGACGGTATCTGACGTAAAACCATTGTAACGTCATGAAAATGGTATGGTAACGTCGATTTTGCACCGTCATTCCTCAGACATTAGGATTTCCATAGAATTTGATGATGTCATAATCAGTCTACGTCAGATACGTCTCAAATTGGAAGTAACTCTGGTTTTCGAAAATTACGAACAAGGGTGTCTGGCTCCTCTCATTAATTCACTTTCCGTCAACATTGTCCAGATGAATAGGCGCCCCTGTAGTGTTGCCTCACTTCCAAAGGTGGGACATTTCAAATGGGAAAAGAGGAAGCCGAATCACCTGTGACCGTAGATAAAAAAAACACGCTTTTATCTTTTCATTGTGAATACTTTTCCTTCTGAACGTTTTATCTTCCAAGAAATCTCTTAATCATGTCTTTTACAGCTATTTCCTATATCGTCTATCTTAAAACTCGCAGAACTCCCTGTTCAGAGTACTGATCAAATTTTGGGTGCACAGTACCGAAAAATAGATAGAACAGATAAATTTGCAGCATGGACCAGACATGCACGTTTCTGGGACTCAATCCTCGTCAGTGATGGGTAGGATATGATTCTTCAGGATCCACTATTCAGAAATCTCAATTAAATTCTGTAAGCAGCAATTTTCGAATGTGTCTGAAGAAACGATCAATCGTAGTATGTTCATTCGTTAAGCTCTCAAAATATAAACACAGTTTATGTGAAACTAATAAGATTCGCGATCAAAACTGAGGGCTTAGTCCTCTTTTCGCATAGTCTTATCCTAAAACTCTGCCATTTATGATTAATCTTTGCACCCCATGGGTTCTGCGATGGTTTTCTTACACATGGCTTGAAAAACTACGGGAAAAAAATAATAAGCACACAAGATTTTGAGGATCATCACACCCCCTCTAGATCCGCACATTAGTTAACTCGAAAGATTTTCATCAATAAAGCCATTTCTTTGATATTTTCTGTTTTGCTTCATGGTGCTGGTAGATTTTGAGCTCATAGTCATAAAGCAAATATATTAAAAAAATTAAAGTAAAATAAATCTTTTGAAAATAACATGTATATTCCACAAAACAATTAAAGAGAAATTGTTTAATTTTTTCAAATTGCAGGTAAAAATGTAAAAGTACGTTGCATAATCTATCATTATTTTGTTGACTAAAATCTGTTAATAATAGAAACAAAAGTTTCTGTAAGATTTCACAGCAATATGCTTGTTTGTTTTTCTCCCGGCCTTGCTGGCTGATGGCCTTTCTTCAATTTCAAAAGGACGCAGAACAGAATAAAAACGAGAAATTGCCTAAACTGGTTACGGATGTGTCACACTCTATAAGCATTATGCACGCGTGCATGTGTCGACACACTCTATAAGCATTGTGCACGCATGCATGATTGCTATAATATAATTGAAGTGCAATGCTGGAATATCGTTATAGGAACTTTAAACGGGAAGTATGAAACATACTTAGCATTGTATACAACATACTTAATATATGCTATTACTACATGTGGAAAAGAATTTAGTTTGTAGGAATAATCGGTCGATAGTTCCCAACGGAAAATGGTAGGTGATTTATTCATACATATTCTAGTATTTAAAAGCAAATGATATGATTATTTCTGAAATAAAAGAATATTCTATTGTTCTAGATGACGATCAGTGGGGACATATAAAATCAGCAATGACGGCCTACTATAACTTTTCTTTTCTTTCAGTTTGATAGAATTA
This sequence comes from Pinctada fucata, assembly GCA_028142955.1. Taxonomy (NCBI): domain Eukaryota; kingdom Metazoa; phylum Mollusca; class Bivalvia; order Pterioida; family Pteriidae; genus Pinctada; species Pinctada fucata. The sequence continues at coordinate 32,981,014 of AP027115.1, forward strand.
TGGTGATCCGTGTTTCATAAACCCAAAGTACAAAATATAAGTTCCTCCCTCATCCTAAGACCCTAGCTCCCTCTCTTACATATTTCGGCATATACTTGTTTTCGGTTAATGTGAGGTTTGTGGTTTGTGTTTATATATATATATATATATATATATATATATAGACAGCACAAAAGAGGTGAAAACAACCACGTTCACTATTCAGACAATGTCGGATCAGCCCAACAAAGGGCGAATGCACGTCGCTTGGAAAAAAGGATATAAAAGCACAAAAAAAAGGTACAAGCGACCACGACACTAAACGTGTTTAAACCCAGCGGAAGGGACAGCACATCCCTTGAGCCCTCTGGATACACGAATATGTACTTGTATCTGTTTGATTTTACTCACTTGATAATATGTTACTTAATCAATCAGGGATCATCTTTTCAGTTTTTTTTTTTTATTTTGAACCTATAGAAGTCTTGGACGTGTTTCTATCGATCAGTCCGTCCAGACTTTTTGGCAGCGGGTGTTGCATGCAAACAGGAGACGCTGACTCTACCTAGGCACCTGGTCTCGCCCCTCGCGGGGTCTGCTTTGGTTCATGAATTGAGAATATTACCCACCTGGCTACTAGTTATAGCCTTTCGAGCTTCAGTATAGTACAGGTTCTGACTAGCATGAGAGTGTGTGTATGTTTTTTTTTTATGTACTTTGTGTCCGAACGGAATGAGGGACGTACTGTCCCTTGTTCCGTCTGGATACAAGTACATATTCGTGTATCCAGAGGGCTCAAGGGATGTGCTGTCCCTTCCGCTGGGTTTAAACACGTTTAGTGTCGTGGTCGCTTGTACCTTTTTTTGTGCTTTTATATCTTTTTTTTTCCAAGCGACGTGCATTCGCCCTTTGTTGGGCTGATCCGACATTGTCTGAATAGTGAACGTGGTTGTTTTCACCTCTTTTGTGCTCTCTCTCTCTCTCTCTATATATATATATATATTTGGTGTCTTCCTTAATGTCAAAAAAATTCAGTTGTGTATTACTCATTACTTGTGACAAGACCTCTTTATTTGTACGAAATATGTTACCTTGACATCGGCGTTTGAACTGTGACCTTCACATTGTCGTTTACCTTTGATGAACTGAGAGATAATTTGTAATATGCCTTGTGACTGTATATGTTTTATATATTGTTTGAACGTCGACGGTGGGTGTGGCTAGCCAACAGAGGATGCTTACTCATCCCGGGCACCTGGTCCCACCTCTAGCTTGCTAGGGGTTCCGGGTCCGTTGATGCTCAATTTGGTGCTCTATTGTGAGTGCTGTTGAGATTATCGTCAGGGTCTTCTTTAACTCATATTATACATGTGTTAGGTGCCAAAATTGTTAATCTTGTGACTTGAAATTACAGTTTTAGCTACATTTAGTCTAAGAAAATACATGAGCATTGTAGTATGTTGAATGACTTTGATAATTCCAGTAAGAATTATATAATTTGTGTCCATATATTCGCAATGATGGAGTGTGTAAATGTTCACCAACGCATTCCCCCTCAACTCTTCTTTATACATTTTGTCTTAAAGTCTTTCAGTACAGATTTTGTGTCTGGAGTTGACTTGTTGAGCCTAAGCCAAGAGCTGAAGAAGAATTTTGTGGATTGTTACACCCAGAGTTTTGCCGCGGATCCCACTGACGAGAATATGATGGGAATGACATGGGAGATAACTCGTCATGTAATAGCCGGGGAAATGGTCAGAGCAGGTACAATGTATATAGAAAGATTACCATTGAGTAACCATAATTCTGAATTTCAAAAGTTCATTTTGGTCGGATTGCGAAGCAAAATCGGTGTATGAAATGATCAAGTCTGTCTGTCTCTAAGTATGATAATGTCTTCAAATTCAATCATCATTTAAGAACAGATACATTTGCAGCATGGACCAAACATATGCACGTTTCGGGTATACTTAACCCTCGTCAACGTTCCTCAATCTAAACATAGTTATTATGTCCAAAAATGTACCGAAAGACGTAGCAGGATGGGTGGGACGGGGATGGGTGGGGTATGATGCTACAGGACTCACGTTTGAGAAATTTCAAGAAATTTTGATAACAGAAATATTCGAATGTGATGAGGAAACGATCAACCGAAGTTGATCGAACTTGGCTACATATGCCCTCGGGGACTCATGGTCCTCGATCTAGCAGTGACACTCACCAAATGGTACAAATGTTAAACGTTTTCAAATTCAATAGCATCATTTAAGAACAGATAAATTTGCAGCATGGACCAGACATGCACGTTTCGGTTACTTAACCCTCGTCGATGATCCCCTATCTAAACAAGTTAATATGACAGAAGAGTGTGAAAGTTAGTATGTCCAAAAATGTACCGAAAAGATGTATGATTAATTTATTAGGCTTTGATATTTGATATGTCCAAACTGCAAAAAATGTACCGAAAGGGGGTAAGACCTTGATATTCCTTGTGACAAGACATTTCATTTAAAACCTTCACATTTGACCTATTGATATTGACTTTGAAAATGAAATTTGATCTACTTTTCAGAAACATAAACATTATACAATTATTGACTTTTGATGGGGTCTACTCGTGACTATACAGACCTGGTCAGGTTGACCGAGGCAGAAGGCCGAGGTTAACCAATGCCTGACCAGGTCTGTATAGTCACGAGTAGATCGAAATCAAAAGTCAATAACAGCTTTATTAAATTATCAGGATTTTATTAACATTTGCATTGTAATGATATGCGAAGTCAAAGATGTAACACTACAAAATTCAACACACGCACTGGTACCGCACGCGCTAATCCCGAATAGACCGCTTTGGAGCGATAGCGGTCAACTCACTCTGAGGTACACTCTATCAAACAGCGTCTCCACCAATCAGAAATAAGCAAAATAGGCAATAATTCCTGATCATTTAATAATTGGCTTTATTAAATGATCAGGAATTATTGCCGATTTTGCTTGACTTAATCTTGAATAGACATCTTCTCGAGAAAAGTGTACGTAATACCTTACTCCCCCTTGTCGGATGTCATACATAAAACTGCGTCCCCGGTGAGTGTCGTAGTGGAGAGTATATACGACAAGATCAGAGTCCATATTATATTGTACTTTCATATACAAGCAATTTTTGGAGTAAAATCATTCAAGCGCATTAACAAACACTCAGATTGCTAGGAATTAATTCGAATTTTTGACCCGAAAAGTCTCCGCTACGACACTCATCGGAGACGCAGTTTTGTGTATGACATCCGACAAGGGGGAGTAAGGTATAATTACGTACACTTGTCTTGAGATGATGTTGAACAGAAAGCAGTATGTAACAATGAACACTTAATATGCACAAATTTTCGGCTACAAGTGGAAAAGCACGAATATAAAAGAATTCTATGTAATATCCATTACTGCTGGTAAACAAAGCCCAGCGTAAAAATATATTCGTGCTTCTCCACTTGATAAAGGCCGAGTGGCCGAAAATTTGTGGATATTGAGTGTTTATTGTTATTTATTAAATATAAACTTCCCTACGGATGACACTACTTCATTCTTTGAAAACAGTGTCACTTTAATATCTCACATGTTGATTCCTTGTGAATAGCCATTTATTTGAGACTACAACCTTGAATTCGTGGCATACGTTCCAAAACATTTGAAATTGGCTATATCTCTTGAATTGTAAATTAAGGATAGAGCCTTGATATTTCACATGTTGATTCCTTGTGAATAGCCTTTTATTTGAGACTATAACCTTGAATTTGTGGCATACGTTCCAAAACATGTGAAATTCACTATATCTTTGAACTGTAAATTAAGGTTAGGGCCGTGATATTTCACATGTTGAATCCTTGTGAATAGCCATTTATTTGAGACTATATAACCTTGAGTTTGTGGCATACGTTCCAATACATTTGAAATTCACTATATCTTTGAACCGTAAATTAAGGATAGGGCCGTGATATTTCACATGTTGAATCCTTGTGAATAGCCATTTATTTGAGACTATATAACCTTGAGTTTGTGGCATACGTTCCAATACATTTGAAATTCACTATATCTTTGAACTGTAAATTAAGGATAGGGCCTTGATATTTCACATGTATATTCATTTTGACAATACCATTGGCACAATGAGTATAGACCATGATCAACTAAAACTTTTGCTTCGCAATCCGGTCATGAAACCGTCTTTATAAGCGATTAACGATAAGGATTGGGGATGTAACGATACACTAGATCACGATACGATACATAAGAAAGGAGGGATACACTAGATCACGATACGATACATATCACGATACAAGGCTCACAATACGACACGTATCACATTATCATTTTCTTTCAAATCCAACACTCACATCTTCCTTGAATTCAAAGAAAAACTTAACATACTTCAATTATTTGCATCAATTTAGTCGTAACAGCATAAAGAGGGTTCTCACAAGTTACATGGTGATATACTATTGGTCATATTCAATGTGCATTATAGGTAAATGATTCAGAATATTTTTTCTCTATTTGTTACACTGTGCTTGATTTTCTTTAAAAATACTGTATCGTTGTGTATCGTTTGAATTGAAGATGTATCGTGATACGTATCGTCAAGCTACTGTATCGCAATACGAGTACAAACGATATATCGTTACACAGGTCACTAATAAGGATTTATTTATTCTTAGAATGATGTCGATATATATATTTCATCGACCGAAGAGTTCTTTTATAATATGTAATTTGAAAATTTAAAATTCTCTATTTTCATAGGAAGTCATAATGAAGAGACCATGACGCCGACATGCGTAATTGAACATCCATCCGGAAACCCACAAGTGACGTACCATGCTGATAACGACTTTATGTATGTTATTGATCCGTCATGCCTGAATGACACCATTCACCTAGAGAGCGCAGAAAACCCTGGATTCGTCCATGTTATACTCACAGAAAAAAAGAATTTACATAATGTGGTTGACGCCGCTTTGGTAAAAAAGGGCGAAGGATATTTACTGTCACCTACCAGAATCAAAACGGTTATAAAGGTCAATATAGAGGTCATCCGGGAACTTACGGAAGTTTCTGATATTGACTTCTGTTTTAGAGGGCATTATGACATTCGCTGCGAAGTCGTCGGTCCGTCAATTCGCTTGATTTATTTGCCTCTTGAGACAGGGGTTTTACAAAGTCTTATATTTTCAGAATTTGAATGCAGAAGTGATACACAGTGGAACGAAGACGACGAAAGATTGTCAGACTACGAAACTGAAATTAAAGATATGGAAGTTGACTTTGTGCCGGCCATATTCTTCCCAGTTTGGCCCAATCAGGCTGAAGAATGGACAACACGTGACCGAAAATGGCCGCCAATGGAACTTGTGTACGACGTCATCAAAGCAGGTCATCACGTGGTGCCAAAGTCATCGTCCGATGCATTTGCAGACAAAGAATGGAGAATTTCTTTTTCTCTTTCAGAAGGAATTCTTCTCCGATCTTTTCACAAATACTCCTGGTGTAAACAATGCTATCGAATTTTGAAGTGCCTAATGAAATATCATGTAACTCGACCTCGCATCATATCCACCTATCACCTCAAGACGATTTTCTTATGGACTTTGGAGAAATATCCACCTGACACATGGACGGAGGAAAATCTTGGTCAGCGCTTTCTAGGTCTACTTGACAAACTCCTGCATCACATCTCTCTAAGATTTCTTCCCCAATATTTCATACCCGGGGACAACCTTTTCAAAAACCTAAATGAGGATTTCGTTCAGATAGTAGTGAAAGTCATATCAAGCATGCGCCAGAGACCTTTAGATTTTATATATAGGAAGAATATATCACCTTGGAATGAAGAGGATACTGGCATGACCATAGAGGAAATGCTGAGCTGGGATGATAAACCGGAAGAGGAGCGTTACCCTGGCAACAATAAACTAAAGGATGGTTGTCATGATGACAGTAAACATGAAGACTGTCAACAGGGCAGCAAAATAGAAAACTAATGCGATACAAAAAGCTTTGAAAACAATCAAACGATACCTCCTTTTTGAGAATATTACAAATTGAACACAATATGAAGTATTCATGTAATTTATTTTTGCATGGCAAAAATTGAAATAAAATTAAAATGAAATGTCAAATTGTTTCATAACAAATGAAAGACACAAAGCTTAATGACATTCTTTATAATCATCATACATTCCATGGAAATAAATACAATCCTTAACCAATAACAATATCCAACAAAACACATTTCTCAAACTACATTTTCCCTTAATTCAGTAGGTAGAAAGCATGTGAATTTGTTAAACTTCATCAGAAAATGGTCATATATAGTTTGACCTTCACATTAAAGACATATAAAAGGCTACTTCCAAACACCAGAAGCAATGGACCACTTTCAGCCTGTTAGAAAGCACGAAATGTTCGAGTTAACATCTTTTGGCATTGTTTTACATTATGAATTCCATCGAGACATAACAATGAAAAAGTGCGCAAAAACTGACTTTCATCATTTTGCCAGCCATTATGAATATTGGCAAGTGGTCAATTGAAAGTGTACAAACATAGTGTCAGAGATGACAGAGCTCACCTCGATGGCAACACTGTAGCATGACCTGCTTCTGTACCTACAATGCACCCAGTATCTCCAGATGCATAACTCCCACAAGTATGGTCGATAAAGGACTTAAAGTATGCTCGATATGAAGATGTGTAATTTCACCTTGCCTGGTCGTTCAAGTGTGAAATGTAGGTCAAATGCAGCATCCGTTCAATGCATTGCAGCAAGCATCCTCCAACACTTCACCAACACAAGTTTGATTGATCTAGGACTTTAAATTGGCCATAAATAGGCCTGTCCCATTTAACTTAACCTGGTCGCCCAAGCATGAATTATATTCGGTAAATTGCAGCATCAGTACCATGCATTGCAGTGTGCATCCTCAGAAACATCGCCCACACAAGTTTGAATAATCTTTGGCATATAATAAGCTGGAAATAGACCTGTCTCATTTCACTTAACCTGGTTGCTAAGCGTAAAATAGGGGTCAGATGCAGCACCCACACCATGCATTGTAGTTAGTATCCTCAGATGCATTATCCAGGCAAAGTTTGGCTGATGAAGAACTTATAATAGGCTGGAAATATACCTGTCCCATTTTACTTAACCTGGTTGCCAAACGTAGAATAGGGGTCAGATGCAGCATCTGTACCATGCATTGCAGATACTAAGCATCCTCAGATGCATCACTCATGCAAGTCTGGTGGTGTAGGACTTACAGGAGGCTGAGAATGAAGATGACACGTTTTCCTTCACCTGGTCGCTCTAGTGTAAAATAAAGGTCATGTGCAGCATCAGTACAAAGCATTGCAGTAAGCATCCTCAGATGCATTATCCAGGCAAGTTTGATTGATGAAGGACTTATAATAGGCTGGAAATATACCTGTCCCATTTTACTTAATAACCTGGTCACTTGAGCATGAAATATGGGTCAGATGCAGCATCCGTATCTTGCAATGTAATTAGCATCCATAGATGCATCATCCATGTAAGTTTGGTTGATCTTGGACACATAGGAGACTGGGAATGAAGGTGTCCCGTTTTCCTTAATCTGAGTGTGGATGCAGACCCAACGCCGGGCGATAGCATAAGCCCAGCTCTACTTCGTCAAGGTGAGCTAATGATTGAGCAAGTTTTGATTTTAGAATGTATACATTACAAAAAAGGGTGACACACATTCATACATGATCTATCATACAATACAAACAGAATGTTGGCTTACACTGTATACATGTTTCTCCGTGCATTCAATGTAACAAGAAAATACAAGTAGTGAAGACAGTGTGTCTTAATTTTTAGATCCCATGTATCATAACAAATAATATTATCGTTATTATAGTTACATGTACATGTATCATAGATGGTTCTAAGTAATATGCATGATGACATGGATTACTATCATTTTTTCAAAAATTGTACACTAAACATTACGAAAAACAAATTTGACATATATGCAATGGACATTCTCCCATTTCCTTTCTTAAATGCATGCATCTTCTATCATAATTGATTTTTGTTTAATAATGTACATTTAAGAGACAAAAGACAATTTAATAGACTAGAGACATTCTTTACATGCCAACATAAAATTATAGTGCAATGAGTTGAAGTTCCGAAAGAGATCTACATGTAAATGTTGCACTAGTAAATGTACATACACGTACATTAAGCACACTGTTTGGTAAAATGAATTTTCAAACAAGGAAACAAATGAAAATTTAACTCAAATATGATTATTTCAGAGTTTATAGATACCAAATTTGTACAAAAAATTACTGTGAACTTGGTTATTTTTGCTTGGGGAAAATTTCACCATTATAACATCAAGACATTACGCGTGGGGGAAATATTCGCAATAAAAATGTCTTTCCTATTGTGAGAATGCAGCGGGGATATTTTCGCATGGGGGATATTTTCGTGACGTCACTCGTTTTGCGAAAAACGTGAAAATTAACCCCACGCGAAAATTTCTACGTTTACAGTATTGAAATGAGCTGTACGAAAAATTTACTTTTAAATTATTCATTTTAATAAAATAGCCAGGTAAATAAAGTTCAAAAGAGTGAGTGCTACATGTAACGAAAACTTGAAAGTTTTGAAAATTGAATAATATCACGATTTCTTAAACTAAGCTAATGCCTCACAAAAAGCATAAAAATGACATTGATCAATTCCGTCTTTTTTATTTCATAGGCCTACTTTCCATTTGTGCAGGTATCTGACATTGTGACGTCATAAGATCCTTTGAAAACGTCATATATGTAACCCTGTTTCCCTTAATTTCACGCTGGTTTCCATAATTACGTCACAATGTGTTGACGTCAGATACCTACACAAATGGGAATTAACTCTCTGTATTTTGAAAAGACTGAATTATAGCTAAAACTTACATGTGACATGCCAGCATGTCTGAACATTGTTGTTATCACTGAAGATTCAATATTCAAATCGAATTTATGTTTAACATGTTTAATGTGTAGATGCTAACAAAAAAAAAATACAAAAATGTCAGATTAACCTGATCTTTTGGGGTTTTTTTCTGATCAGTAAAAACACATTTGGAGATATTATCAAAATCTACAACCAGGTCACATGGCACAAAAATAAATCAGGAATACAAAATTCCAGAATAGGAAAAATACATGACTTTTACACCAGAAGAAATTCACATCTACACATGTTTACAGGACCAAATCAACTTTGTGCAATTTTCTGATTCCTATTGTACAATTAAGATGAAAAAACAAGTTTTCTTGTTTCATTTTAGGTAATTTCATTCCTGTCAGCATCTTATTGGTAAATTACAGACTACCAAACAAAATATCAGTAGGTTTAAATATGTGTGATACAAAAGCTGCAAAAACTTTGAAAACTATTTGTTTGGTTCAAAGTTTTCAGATCCAGGTCGCATGGCACCAAATAGAAGCAGGAAAATGTTGACTTAGTCACAGTAATGCTCCTAATAAATATTGTAAAGATCACTACATTCGGCAAACATCATAACTTCTTCATTTGGGCCATTAAATCGTCTAAAGATTGGTCAGATGTGTCCACTGTCTCTGAAGGATCACTCTGAAATAAAATAATTGGAAATTTTCAAAAGTTGTGTTTCAGAAATATTTTCGGTGATGTCTATTATAATTATTTTTATTTAATATATATTTTATCATGGCTAAACCTTTGATAAATGATACATGTATGCTAAATGCATGCTAAATGTCCCTTATGCGTCTCTTTCCGTGCTTGTCCGCTTTGTGTTTTTGCATTGGGTGTTTTGTTTTTTTTGTGTGTGTGTGCTGCAACCTGGTGTTGTTGGAGATCCCCTCCTTTATCTTAGATATTTTGTCCAGGAGTTCATTGTTACACAGCTTACATGTGTATTTGTAAGAAATACTGTTAACCATGTTTTATTGGCGAGCGTTTTATTTTTGCAATACTTGCAAGGTCCCTGGATATGCGAATATAAAAGGCCGCGAATATGTCTAAACACATGTAAAGTAAGAAACGTAATTACGATTTCGCAAAAATAAAACGCCGCAAACCAGTTACGGTACTCCAGTTCGCGAACTTAAGATGCCGTGAATAAAAGACGGTTTACAGTAGTCTGTTTTCAAGCGCTCGGATGCAACCGTTCAAAACCCTGATTTTACACACCAGACTATGGAAAAAGAATAACTTCTGGAACTGTTTTCTTGTTTCGTCATTATCTTTAGCAGGTACTTCGTTATGTTTCCACTGAGTCATTTGTGACATCACAATGAAAATATCACCAAAGTATGTGATGTCCGTAGTCAGGCTCTAAAACGAAACATCTCGGAAATGGTCTATTCTAATGGTGCTAACAAAATGGTGTAAAACATTAAAATTAAACTTTATTTATTTTACAACGCTTAATAAACAAGTTACACAACTTATATAAATGTCTCATGTTGACTCAGATGTTGGCGTGAGGGGGTCCAAAGAGCAGGAGGAAACCGGAGTACCCGTAGAAAAACCCACTTCTGAGGCCTGAGTGGGGGACCACCTACCCTCCCACATAAGACCCTTTGCCGAATCTGGGATTTGAACAAAGGACCATAGAGGTGAGAGGCGAGCGAGCTACCACTGTGCTAACCGGGCCTTCAGTACTTCAAAATGGTGCAAAACATTTCAAAGAGCTCAAAGTACACAATAAACTACCTATTACGCCCTGCCTATATAATTAAAGTTCAGTTAGCTACATTGAATTTTCACTTTACTTGAAAAAAAAATTACATAAAAGAAGTTCTTTGGGTGTGTAAAAAAGCATTCTAATTGCACTTAAGGTACAAATGTACATGTACATGTAGCTCCTATCCCTGGTCGTAAATGCTTATATTCTCCATATGATCACTTTTTTGGAATTTTTGTGTTTATCATCTTTGAATCTTTTATAAAAAATGTTCAAGTAGACCCTAGATGGGAGCATGTACATTTAGATTCTGTATTAGCTTTACCAAATGTGCAATAATATGAAAAGAAAATATGGGGTATACATGCATAATTCTCCCCGATTTTGGACTAGAGGTACATGTATTGTCGTAGCAAAGTTACCTGACCGGGTGAAGTCAATTAGAATAGATAGACTATGGACTGCATGTATTAGTAATTAGATTAAATACTCATAAGCTGTAATTTTTATAGCTTATATCATCTTGAAAGTTGTCAGAAAAGAACTCTTCTTGATGACCAGGTGAAAAAAGCCCCACCCGGTCAGGTAAGTTTGCCACCACATTACAATCTACCTTAAAGTAAATGACAACCTACCTCTTTCGCTGCTGCTGGTTTTGTGTATGCTACTGTTACACCCTCGACTAAATCAGGCTTGGCCCCCTCTGATGATTCTAGTTCCTCTTGTGTAGTCTCTGATACTAACTCAATACCTTATAATGTAGAATTACATGTAAATAGTCAACTTTTGAAATAAAACAAGTTTGTTTTTTTTCTCAAAAATGAATCTCTAAAATTGTTGAAGTCTGTTTTTTTTATCATGGATTTTAGGGAAGGGGGCAATGAATATTGAAAAAAAAAACTTTTCACTTGTCTATTCATTTCTATGGGAAAAATGCTAAATCAAATAAATTTGCTCTTACAATGAATAAAGTATTTATTTCAAATGTAGACCAAATTGAATGTACTATATTCTTGTCATTTCGGACCTAAAAATTTCATGTTATTGAGTATCAACTTTTCAGGTCAAGTTTTAACATCTTATCTAAGCAGCTCCTGTCAATGTTACAAGCTATGCATGTACATGTACATGTAGTTATTGAAAGAGAATAAATCGCAAATATCAAAGGGATCAAAATAGAACCCTGGCTCACCCCAATCTTCTTCATGTACTACTTCCTCCTCTTTTTCGACTTTCACTTCTTCCACCTTTGGCATTGATGCAAGCCTTTTCTACAAGCAAATGAACAGTTTATAGAATAATTACCATAAACAGTATGCACTTCAAGGCACTTTTTAAGGTCATCTGTCTAATGCTACAGCCTTTTATTTTGCCTCCTACTAGTTAGAATCAATCAGAGTGCGTAAATTGCGTCACGTGCACGCCGTCTAAATCTCTGTAGACAGTCAGTAAATCCATACTTGCTGTATAAATGAATTTGTCTGTAAGAGGAGTCTTGGAAACAGAAATTTTCTCAATAATATTCCATGTTGCCTTAATGTATTTTTATGAAGAGATCAACTATGAGTTTTATTATAATCTTTTTTTTTCAAAATAAAATATTTCAGAAACAGACTTTGCCAGTAAGAGGAAGTTACAGTTGCGCCCCTTTTGAACATATGGCGAGCAGGTTTGCAAATACGGCAGCGGAGATTTTGGCCCTGGACAAAATAAAACAGTTATTATGTTTCTTACTGACCGTCCACTGAGATTTGTCGGGTTGATCAAGCCCATAGAAGGTGAGGCGAAGCCGTTCAAACCTACAAATCTCTGAAGACAGTCAGTAACAAACCTAATAAATAATATTGGACTTCAATTATAAATTATAAATGTGATGAAAAAAGTCAGCTGATCTTTATCATATTTATCACATAAAAAAGAGTGCAAATCTAGAAATAAGTAAATGAACATCGCTGAACAAAACTGTTTGAAACGACAAAAAATAAGGATTATACAATGTACATAAACATTTCTATATGGATACATGTACATGTATAAAGGAGGGACTTGGACCCTTAAAATATGCCAAAAATCTTGAATTCTCATTTTTAATACAGTGGTCCCTCCTTTATAAGACCACCCCAAGTGCATTTGATTTGTGGTCTTTTAATGGGGGTGGTCTTTCTTGGGGAGATTTTGAGTTTGAGCAGTCTATCTGACGAGTACAATTTGTTTACATCTATTTATTCTTTTTATTATGTACAAGAATAAATACGGTATCTACTACTATCTTGCATTTACTGATACATGTATAGTATTCTATCTGTACCCGATCTAATGGGACTGGACCCCTTCCCCTCACTCCCACAATCAGTTTTCTAGATCCGCCCTTGACATTATTAGCTTAGTACCTGGTACTCTGCCTGCCGTTTTAGACAGTGTAGGTCGTCACATTGTGGGTTAGGCTTCATCGCCATGGACGGGAAGAAATCTTGTAATGCATTGTAACCAAGGTAATATGTCACCTGACCAAACTTCAATAAATATCTGTAATGGTAAAAAAAAAGAATAATTAGGCAATACCCTTCCTGTAAAAGTATGAAAGAACAATTATTAATTATTACCATATGAGCATAAATTTCCGAATGATACATTTTTTTTCTACTTTCTTTTAAAGTGATTTAAGGCATTAGAGGTATAGTAGTAATACTCTACTTCAGGTACTTTTCATAACATAAAAATAAAATACCACGAAGTTGGCTAAAGATGCACGACTCGGCAATGTTCGGAACCATATATTTTCATGGTGAGTTGAATTAGACATTTAAAAAAAAAACAAATATAAATAAAATATGTATGATATAGACGTCCATAATTTGTAGTCTTTCGACGATAGTTTAATCATACCTCTAATACCTTGAATCGGGAAAATAAAATTGTGTGAAAATACACGAAATAAATGACATCGTACTTCAAAGAATTTTTGCAAATGACATTCACTAATGGTGGGAACATGTACAATATACATGTATATATATTACTTATTTTATACCACAATTGAAGCTATTGAGATACTTGTACATTCATAATATTAAAATTGTTTAACTTAATAATTTTTGCACAAAAATTAAGAAAAATTCTCCATACTTTAACGTGTTTTGCACCAAGAACCCAGCGACTACTGCCATAGTTGTAGGTAGACTAGCGGCACACACTCCCTCTCTCTTTAACGTTTTCTCATCAGTATTTGTGGCCACTACAAGGGGTGGGGCACACTGTAACAGGCAATGTAACAATATTATCAGCTCAGTTACATGAGAGGCATTTTTTCTGATATGTGATCTTGGCTTCTTAACCATCAATACACTTGCTCCTCTTTCCATAGTAATCATTTGTGAAACATGTACATGTATGTTTGCAGATCCCTCAGCTAATAATTTTAAAAGTCTTTGTTCTACAAAACAACATCAAGTATTGATGGCCCAATTACTTTTGACCTTGACATCTGACCTTGAAAATCAACAAAGGTCTTCCTATGGTCAAGGTGAACATTTGTGACAAGTTTGAAGAAATTATTGACTGTAGGCTCAAGGATGTTGAGACAAACAGACTGACAGGAATACAGACAGCAAAACCCATAATACATGCATATCTGTCTAAAATCGGCTCATACCGTATAAGGAGAAATTGTCGTGAGATACAAATTTTCACTAAATTTGCAAGTGATTTGGAATCGGGAAAAATTATTCTTGCGAAAAATTGTGTTTAGTAAGGTGTAATGTAAATTTGTATATCAGCTACATTTCCATCTGATTGCACATGTGTCATTCTTCGCTTTTCCCGATTTTCCCGTTTAAGTGTTAAGAGAAGTGAGTTGAGTGATAGAACTAACTAAAACTTCAATAAATTAATAATGAAAGATACAAAACAGCAACATCATATTCACATATTTGTTTGCAATTCAGCAATCACAAAAAAATGTACTCACGAAAATAGAGACAGTCACCCATTTTCACCCTAAAATCGCGAAATCCGATACTCGAGAAAATTTCTGGTTATACAGTATACAACCCCCGACAACCTCTTGTCCTCTACATATTAAAACACTGGACTAGCTTATCTACATACTCATATAACTACTGTAAATGTGGTTATTTTCGCAGAGGGGGGGGGATTTTCTCGATTATAACAAAAACTTTTTCTGTGAGGGAAATATTTGTGATATAAATGTCTTTCCCATTGTAAGTATTCAACATGGATATTTTCGTGTGGGAGAAATTTTCGCAAAATCCCTCTATTCGCGAAAAACGCAAAAATTACCCCAACGGGACAATTTCCAAGTTTACAGTTTATTCTTGGCATATTATCGTCTTTATAGCATTATGATACCCACCGCAAAACATGACGTTTCTCCAGGTACGATGAACTGTATATGTCCTGACACTGCGTTCTCACTGACTCCCGACTCTATCCAGCTCTGGCCCACTTCATTACAGGCCTAAATGAGAACAATGATAAACTGTTGAGATCTTATAATGATATCATAATTAGGTCTTGGACGATACTCTGATTCATTGCGATGTTTTTTTTCGCAATCCAAGTATCGATACACTCCAACGATACCTAAGTTAAAATTTACGAATATAAGTGTTTGAATTTCCCGGATTTTTTTGTCTGTCATATCAAAAACGAAAATAACATTTGAAGAAAACAAAAGAAAAGTTTGGAGAAAGCTAGTGTGGTATAAATATAATTATCTTAAATAAAAAAAAGCTTATTATACTATGTATAAAAATACTATCAAATAGCTTTTTGAGAAGGTTTTATCAATTTATTTAGTATCGCGATACGTATCGTATCGGATGTCAGGTATCGTGATACGTATCGGATCGCCTGGATGCAGTATCGTCCCAGCCCTAATCATAATTTGATATCATGATTGTTTGTGGAATCACTATTGAGTTTTTCTGGGAAACTTTCATTTTTGAATATTAATTACTTAGTAATATCCTTCCCATTGTACAAAAAGCTTGAGAAGAGTGCAAATATCACAATACATTTTTGAAGTTTGACCAATGTCCGAAATTTATTTGTCAAAGGTTAAAACATTGAGACGTCATAAAATTAAGCACATATTTTCCAGTTATAGGAAGGGTCGATTGCGCATTACATGTATTAATCTTATGACAGCTCAGCAGAAAAAACTTCAAAGTTGCTTAAATCTTTGCTAAACCTTACACAGCCAATTGTGCCTCACATGAAATTCATATGAATTGAGCATCATGTAAATTTCACATGAAAGTTCATGTGAATTTCATATAAATTTCACATAAAATTTATGTGAAAAAATTTTTACATGAATTTTACATAAAATTACTTCACATGAATTTTACATGAATTTTTCTTTGTGACCTTCATGCAAAACTGACTTTACATGCAATTCATGTAATTTCATGAATTTCATGTGAAAAATTTCAGGTAAATTTCATGTATGTGCTCATTTTACATGAATTTCATGTGAACTTTTTACGTAAATTTCATGTAAATTTCACATGAATTTCATATGAGGCACAATTGGCTGTGTATACAAATATTAAAATGATTGATTAATGTTTCTATATTGGAAAATAGCTAAATTATTCTTCTTTAAGACAATTTTGTCTAGAGATTCAAACCTGCATTAACAGGAATATTTTTTTCAACAACCTTACCGTATTTATTGCCATACGAGCTTCGAAATTATCAACACAGCTCAGCACCAGGTCAACAGGGGTCCCTGCAGTCTTGCCACCTTTTCTGAAAAAAAGTAAATAAGCCCTATGGTATATAAGGCATTTTTTCTCGAAGACTATTTTGAAAAATTTGTGTTTCCAAATCACTTGCAAAAATAGCAAAAAGTAGTACCTTGTAAAAAATTCAGGTTATATGCTAAAATCTGTTAGAAAATACTAATTATTATAGATAGACTGATTAAAGATGAGATTGTGTTATGACATATGATTTTAGAAAAGTACATAGATTTTTATTCTTTTGAGTGAATTCTCAGTTACGCTGTAACTTACTGAATTTTATCCATGAAGTGTTGGAAGTTATCCATTGTTGTAATGTTGTAGTTAAAGACCTCAAACTCTACATCTGGATTAATTTCCCTGTAAGAAAGAGAAACATAATGTGAGACTTACATGTAAATTAGTAGGAATGCTGTTTTAGGTGAATAAGTTTAAATGAATGCCTTATTCTCTCTCTGTTGGGAACATGGCCCCTTTACTTGGAATTTTGCTAAGAATGGGGAATTTCTGCTTATTATAATCGAAAGATTATTACATGCAATATATATAAAAGTTTGTTGACAGCATTTTTTTCTTATTATTTTCATGATTGTGTTAGGTAATTTCTGGATAGAATTTGGATAATTCAGTGAAAATAGCGCCAGTGTCGGCGACTTTTGTTATAACACTATTACCGATACAGGAAACACTAAAATATGTCAAAATTGAAAAGGAAAATACTTATTATAATTATCACATAATGAACGGCAGACAGTATTTTTTTCTGTTAACACTTGCTATTTTTTAAGAACTGAATGCTACAGACTGCTTTAAATTTGCCCAGTCTTATACATGTAACGGTATATGCCAAATGCAGATAGGACTCTTATTCACCAGGGCACTGACACCCAATTTTGGGACAAGGGCCCATGCCTTTGAAATTGGGAAAAATAGCAGTGCTTTCTGGAAAATTGGAAAAAAAAAATATTGATAGATTCGGATGCCTTTTCATTTGAAATTTAGCATTTTTTTACAAGTTTTCTACGAGATTTCAAATTGGGGAAAAATCAGCCATCAAATTGGGGGAAAAAAAATACTATTTTGCATTGGGACTGGGGTTGAATAGAATATGGGCAAAAAATCAGGCCGACCAAGAGCCCTATTCATCCAGTATTCAATTTGCCCACATAAAAAATCTTTTTTGCATACTGGTAATTTTATTCGTCCAATCTTAAATTCACCCTCATGGCATTAGGCAAAAAGGGCAAAAATAAAACAGTGGCAAAATTTTTCCTGTACAGCATTAAATTTTGACAGTCTTTTGTTCATGGCATCACAAATTTTGTGTTAAGCTTTTTCTTACGCTACATCTACTTTGATATGTGATGCATGTATGTACATGTACACATGTAGCGTAATAAATCAGCTTAAAACAAAATTTACCTGAGTGTTCTTTCGGCAGCTTCTACTTTGGACATACCAGCTTGATGGGGCTGGAAAAACAATCTGTTCATATTGGCTAACTCCACTTTATCGTAGTCAAACAACAGTAACTGAAATATGTAAAAATCAAGATGTACATGATACAGATTTGGTTAGCTACAGGCTGCTGATTAAAAACATGATAAATGTACATATACATGTATTTACAACAGTGTTAAACACTGTTTTGTCACAAAGTCTTTATGAAATGTCTGAAATGATATCAAAAGATATTTCTATCTTATAACACTTATGCAAATGTACAAATTCAATACATTTAATTTTATTCCTCTTGAATTGGTAAGGATTTTCATTATTTTGTCAATCACTTGCCTACATTATTTGGAAATGTATACATTTTATTATGAGGGATAAATTTTTGTTAAGAGGGCTGATTGATACGTTCTGAGCCTCAGCTTTCTGGGATGCAGAAGGTATTCTGCTGATAGATTATCTCCAAAAATGACAAACAATCAATGGCACATACTATGCTTCACTTCTGACATAGGTACAGGAAAATATTAAACTTAAATGCAGTGGAAAGCTCACAAGTTAAAGGTGTGTTGTTTCATCAGGACAAAGCTTCTGTTCAAAAGTCTATCACTGCCATGGCTGACATTCATGATTATTGATTGAGCATCCATCTTATTCACCTGATCTTGCTCCATCATGCTTCATCTATTCCCAAAACTGAAAGCAGCTATTTCTGGCAACCACTTTCAGTCCAATGATGACATCTTACTTGCAGGGGATGGCTTTCTGACCAGTCAAGATAAGGAGTTCTTTAAAAGTGGTATTGAGGCCCTTAAACACCGATGGCAAAAGTGTATAGATACTGAAGGGGATTAATATAGAAAATATTGCAAAATGTCTGATAACATTCAGATTCTTCAATGCGAGGCTCGTAACATATCAACCAGTCCTTGTACCACCTTGCCTTTAATTTATAAAAAAAAATAATTTCGTTGGTAGCTGTATTTTCTATATCACATACCTTTCCTATTCCACATCTTGTCAACATTTCTGCCGTTACACTACCCACTCCGCCCACCCCAACTACCGCCACGGCATAATCACGGATTTTCTAAAATTAGAATACACGACAGAATCAATATTTTTAATCATACATGTAGTTCCTGAAATGATACATATAATGTTTTCAATCAACTACATGATTGTACTGGGTTTTTTTTGTTCACACATTCTAGTAATTGTACATTGTCAGTGTTTATTTTTCCTTGTTTTGGGGCTGAATTCAACCCCTTCCCAAAGCCAAATTTCTTCTATTTTTCCAAAAAAATCACTCTGAAATTCCCAGGAGGAATGATGAAAAAATCACATGAGAAAGTAAGACTCAAAACCTGAAAGTCAGCACATAATGTCCTATTTCTAAGTGCATTTTTAAGTTTTTTATTCATCCCTTGTTCAGTTCAAGCAAATTTGTGGATAAGCAGTGTTGATAAATAATACTTTAGGGTTAGACTTTGGTGAGAATTTGTATAAAGATTTTCCAAATCTAAAAAAAAGTCGCAAACTTTCCGAAATGGGACAGGCAAAGGCTACCCCCCCCCCCCCCCCACATAAAAAAATTAGGGTTGTCAACGAGTACCCGGTTAACCGGTTAACCGTCGAACGAACCGAGTATCGGTTAGTAAAATTAGTACTCGGGTACTCGGTAAAAAAATAAAATATAAGCAAAATGTAGCCGACATTAAAATCCGCTCTGTTTGATTGTTTGTCTTGTTTGTATTGCGCGACGGAACACTGTTTTGACAAGTAATCAATAATTACAGGTATGTCTTCAACTGCCCCGGGGTATTATAGATCGATTGTTTGCACGTGCCACTGAATAGGTGTTTACATCTAACCAGGGACGTGAGTATATAGTGTCCCTGCCATTACTGCATTGTTGTAAATAGAGGACACAATCGCGCAACACAATCTAGGCAAGAATCGACAAAGTATATGATGAGGAAAAGTCAAAACTTCTTGTCGAGTTGCGAGACGTTGAAACGGTTGCTCTGACAACGGATACGTGGACCTCTAATTCCACGACTAGCTACATAACGGTTACTGAACACCATATTGATAAAAACTGGGAAATGAAATCAAACGTTCTGGTTACGCGAGAAATGCCGGAGCGCCATACTGGTGACAATTTGGCCGAAAAAATAAAATCCTGTGTATCGGAGTTTGAAATCCATGGATAAAATTTCATGCCTGGCCCCATGCATTGTACATAAATGTGGAAAAACTTCTATTGATACGAGTAACCGGGTACTCGATCGGAAGAAGTACCGATTAACCGGTTAGTGAAAATCGTCCGATTTGACAACCCTAAAAAAAATACACCTGAATGTCAATCAATGTCAGGCAACCCCCCCCATAAAAAAATACACCTGAATGTCAATCAATATACAAGGCACAGTATGAGGGGTTTTTTAATAGGAAAGAAAAAGAGAAGCATTCACTTATACTAACTAACTAGCTCACTCAACTACTAAACTCATGAATATATTTATTGACGAATGTAATGCAATTTAATTATTATCATAAGTGTGAATCAATATCAGAATGTGCAGTTTTTATAACATACGTAAATGCATAATCATAAGGTCAGGAATATTCACAGGAAAAAATTAATAATCAATAGAACACGATAGCACCACTGCAAAGGTATTTTGACATTTTGCTCTTTGATACTGTATTTCTGTCTACCGGTAGCGCTAAGATTCATGTGAGGCCAAAAAAAAATAAAAATAGCTGAGTTTACTGTCACATCCTGTAAAAAAAATAGGGTCAGTATGTCGGGATTATTTTTTTAATTCTTTGGCATGAGCTTATATATATACACATGTACATTTGAAACCTACCTCATAATTGTCTACAATGCCCATTCTCTTCAAAGCCATAAGGCGGCTGAAATAAAATAAATATATAATAATGAATAATGCAATGTGAGTCTGTTAAAAAAAGGATCAATTCACTTCTTGCTTTTTTTTCTGGAGATCAGAATCAGCCTCAGCCTTAATACCTACTGGTTATCACCTTATCGTAACATTTTGATTTTCATGTTACATTTCTTCTGTAAAATGTGTCTCTTTTGAAGCAAAATATAATATTATAAATTGATTTTGCTACCAATGAATTATTACACATACTTTATGAGAATGATTTTATCTTCGTTTTTTCCCTGAGAATGTTAAAACTGAGGTTCATTTAGTAATCTTAACAGTGATTGGAAAGCACAGGGGCCATGTGCCATGATAGTCCCATTGATTTTATAATAGGTCCATTGAAACATGTGAAATGTATTTTCTTTCGTTGTATACTTAAGAAATGGCCACTGAACATGTTGAAATTATTGCACAATATCATGAAAAATGATGCACAAATTTTCTTCCCCATTTACTGTACACTGTAATTCACACACTCTTTAAGTTCTAGAACAGTTTTTTTTTATTAGTTTTACCTTTCCCAAACTAGCTGATGACATCATATTGAGTTATTTGACTTCCAAAAATGTAAAGCAAGATTAAATTCCAAACTACAGTAGGCTCCCCATTTTTGATTCTAGAGCAGGGCTGCTCTATCATGTTTATTCAATGTTGCCTTTCACACAAAACTCTTTGTTATACCCTTATCAGTATCTCTGTATAAAATCCCCATAGGAAAATGCCTATAAATTCGAATATTTGATCAAGCAGTCAATATTTACATCAATATTGGCCCTAGGGCAATATTTCGAAAAATATTGACCGATAAACGGTAAATCGTTTGTGACGTCACGTCGTTGATGACGCTATTAGCTCTACCTATTTTACACGTACCACGCTCTTTCTCTTATAGACGAAAATGAACGTAAGGCCAGACATAAAATATTTTATGTTTGCTGTTAACCGACTCTACCCTTTTACCTATGGGTAGGTAGGTAGGGAAAATATTTTATTTTAATTGAAAATAATTTTACAAATACTTAGCCACACAAGACTTCCTACATTCAACATATAACCATATTGCTTATTTTTAATGTTCTTTGAACTAAAATTAAAAGAAGCTTATTGTAGCATACTGAAGCATGGCATTGTGAAGTCTAGAAACTTAAATAAGTACATGTATGTGGTATATGAGTAGACATGACCTTAAATTTTATTTTCATATTCATCATTGTATGTATTGCGTTGAGACATTTTTAAAATCAGTTTCATCACATAATCTATACATGTATGATTGTTTTAGTCTGTATGCTGGAAGAATTTAAACTTACTGAATCCAACAGACTGATGGTCAATGAAAGCTCTTTTTATACCCCCGTAATCGAAGATTCGGGGGCATATAGTTTTTGTCCTGTCCGTTTGTCTGTCTGTTTGTCTGCAAAAACTTTAACCTTGGCCATAACTTTTGAATGGTAAGGGATAGGGCTTTGATATTTCACATGTGTATTCCTTGTGACAAAACCTTTCCATTGATACCAATTTTTTTTACCTTGTGACCTTGACCTTGGAGTTTGACCATTATACAATTTTTACTGACAAAGATGCCGACGGCGGCATTTATGTTTCACAAACACATGTTTTTTTTTTCAAATACTAGTAATTACAAAAGTGACAGATAATTGTTATATGCACACTGTCTATTAATTAACAGTCAAAATGAAAACAAGTTCACACAAAATGTAGCATCTCCATGCATGACAACAACATCTTTAATATCTTTTTTATTTCCTTTCATTTAATATCTAAAGCTTTGAGCCCTGACCTTCAAAATCACAAGGTGCACTCGTACATAGTCCTTGACTCATGGGCAACTCACATGGAAATTTGAAGAGCATCAAAAGTACACCATAGAGTTCTGCATTATTGCCTATTGTGAACCTGAAACCAATGGGCGTCCCCTCCCCCTGCACCATTGGCAACTCGCATGCAAAGCTTGATGAACACCTTATTAAATTGCAATCTCTAGAGTTGATCTATTATTGCCTAATGTGAACTTTGACCCCTGACCTTGAACCCAATAGGTATCGTCCTCTGGCTCTGAACATGATTAAGTCAATGCAAAGATTGAATATTGATTTCCAAAGTAAATTGTGATCTTTAGACTGTCCTCAGAGTTTTATCATTATCAATAGTGATCTCGACTTTTGACTCCTGACCTTGATAATCAATAGGTTAAATCCTCTCGCCACTGTCTAGAAGTGTCCAAGTGATTCCACAAACCCACTAGAGTTGGAGCGTTGTCATTATTATTATTGTCTGTTTGGTTCAACACACGATATCAAATTTTTCAATTTATGTATTCGTTCAGGAACAGATCCTGAAAACCTATTTTAACTGCTATTCTGCGAGTATGAAGTGGGGGAGTTTGGAGCCCCCCCCCAAAAAAAATATTGATCATTGAAGCATTCTGGCGCTGAAGTCTCACGGAATTTCCTTGCCCATTTTACCAAAACTTATACAAAAGCACGCAGTAAATATTATTTTAAGCACAATCGAAGTGTCCTGTGTTAGCATCTCCCGAAAGAAGTTTCATTTTGCATTTGTTACAACCACTTCAGTTACGCGAGCTAGTAATGGGGGGGGGAGGGGGCTACAGATAATACGTTGCCATTGTTGATCGGAACCGGGTTATCAACTTTTTCACATGTTAAAATCAAAATAATTTAAATAGGACCATCTGTTTTGAAATGTGGTAAGTAGTTATTGATTTTTCGCGGTCGTACATGTACTTAAAATACGATTATCAAACATCATTTACATAGACATAATACTAAACTGTCCCTTCACTGAAATTGCGCCCTGTTAAATCTAAATGGTTTTTTTTTCATTTTGATTAATCTTATATTTAAACTGGACATTCCAAAATCTCGGGAAGAAATAATCAATAAAAAAAAAAAATCAGAATGAAAATGGCAATAAAATTCTCCGAGTCGCGGCAATTTTCGTGGGTTGGTCGGTTAACGGCAAACAAACTAAATTTTATTTTAGGCCTAAACATGCCGGGTTAATCAGTTCGTTGCTACAGTATTTATGTAAGGTATAACAAAACAATTATTGACTGGGAATTCGGGCAATATATGATTTGTTGGACCTTCAGACAAAATATAGCCCTCGGCCTTTGGCCTCGGGCAATATTTTATCTTCAGGTCCAACAAATCATATATTTCCCTTATTCCCAGTCAATAATTGTATATTATATCCTTACCAGATGGACACCATTCAATATAAGCTTAATAAAATGGCCCTGTTCCATTTCCAAACAATATCACAAAAGGGATACAAAGGCAATGAGGTGAATAATGGATTTGTGCGGGCCAGGTTGTTGGTTGATGATAAATTCCTCCACTTCTCCTCAGTTTAAAGTTGGCGATTAATTAAAAATGTAAACTGCATGTTACATGTTAATGACTTTTAAAAAACTTAAACTTCATGCAGGAGCACCATCATACTGCTTACAAGACTTGAACTTAAATTGTAGTAAAAAGTATAGAAAATGTTTTAAAAGGAACAGAATGTGTAGTGCATTTTGACCCATAAAAACAACTACTAACTAATGGGTTGTGGTGAACTGGTTTCTGTACAATTTCTGTCAGGGTTTTTTTTTATTTTGGGGAAGGTGCCTGTGCCTGTCCCATTTGGGAAAATTTGCGACATTTTGCTGAAATTGGGAAAATTTTCATACAAATTTTCACCACTGTATAACCCTAAAGTATCATTTATTAACACTACTAATCCATTGATTTGCTTTCAAACTGAGCAAGGGTTGAACATTGTTGAATGAAAAACTTGAAGATGCACTTAGAACTAAGACATTTTGTGCTGACTTCCAGGTTTTCAGTCTTATTTTCTCAGGTGATTTTTTATAATTCCTCTTTGGGAATTAAACACTGATTTTTGGGGAAAAATAGAGGAAATTTGGCATTGGGAAGGGCCCGAAATTCGGCCCTAAAACAAGGGGAAAAAACCCTGTCTGTGGTTTTTAAGTTGTGGGATGGAAGCTCAATCTGCTGCAGGGTGGCCACAGTAGAGGAAAGCCATATGGCGAAGATACAACACTGTGGCTGAAGGAATGGAGGGAAGGGTGTTGTGGTTCAGGCAGTACAAAATGACTGAGCTATCAGATTTATCCTTTTCCTCTCTCGGTAACACTCCACACTTGTAAAGTAGTTTGCAGGCGCCCGGTGTTGGGACTCAAAGCCTTGCCGTCCGGGACATAGTCATACTCTTTCCCGAGTGAGCTAAAGGGACATCACGATAGCTCAGTTATAGAACTTGTACTGAATTATCGGTACCTGCACTACCTAATCCACTATTTCGTTGAGGGCTGTGGGTGTACCCCGCTGTGTGGCCACTTTCCAACCCCTGGCAGGGTTCTGCCTCCACGCCTGTGCCGGTAGATTGAGCTGGTCCACACACACCAATTGTTAATTCACCTCGTTGCCAGTAGTTTAAAGGTACCCATCCTGGGCGGATCCAGGATTTTTTTTCCAGGAGGAGTCCTAAAATTCATTGGTCCTAAATTTTTTTATTCCAACTCTGACAAATTTTCGAGGACTATTTCACATTTGATTATTAATCAAGAACAACGCGGTGGAAATTCAAGATGTCAATCTTTTTGCCTTTTTTTTTTTTTTTTTTTGCTTTTCAACAAATTTAGGACCAATGAATTTTAGGGCCCCTCCTGGAAAAAAATCCTGGATCCGCTCAAGGGCATCATATTCCTACTTAACTTTTTGTAGAAAGTATTACCAGCAACGGCGTAGCTCTGTCTGAAAAAGTGGAGGGGCACAACATCCCAAAATTTCTTACAAAAAAAAAAAAAATCAATAAAAAAACCGAGGGGGGGGGAGATATAGAATGGGGTTTTCATCTTCTGTATGCATATATGTCCATTTGGGAGTGCTCTGAGTAAGCATAGGGTCATACATAGAAGAAGAGGAAGATTAAATAATGTCGATGTTACTTATTTCACCTGCTATCATTTTATAAAATG
This sequence comes from Pinctada fucata, assembly GCA_028142955.1. NCBI lineage: Eukaryota > Metazoa > Mollusca > Bivalvia > Pterioida > Pteriidae > Pinctada > Pinctada fucata. Next base: position 33,006,953 of record AP027115.1, read on the forward strand.
TTTCTGAACATGCTAATTTTTTCCATTTCGTTTGGTTTCATTTCGTTTCGTTTCTTAAACAGGTTGGGGAAAGGTACCGATCGAGCTAATATACCTCGATCAAGCTAATGTACCTCGATCATGCTAATCAATCTGACTTTTTTATTCAGAAAAAAGTACTTTTTACCTCCAAATCATATTTAGGTGCAAAATCGCACCAGTTTTTATATCAAAAAATAATATTTAAAAAGCAAGTATGCCTGAAAACTTTTTAGATTTCGAGAAATCTCACCCAATATATTCAGAAAAGTGGAGGTATATTTTCTCAGTAACTATTCACTTTTCAGGTATGTCTCTTTTGTAAACATAACTTCTTTTATAAAGAACTGATGCGATTTTGCTCAAAAGAATAATTTTGAGAATGTTTTAATTTTTTACTACTAAAAATATTCAGATTGATTAGCCCAATCGAGGTATATTAGCCCAATCGAGGTATATTAGCTCGATCGGTGCCTTTCCCCAACCTGTTAAAGGGACCCCAATCAGCTGGTTCCATATCGGCTAGTAACCTGGAGGTTACTTCAATCCATAGCAAACATGAAATTTATGAATAAATGTTAAATTAACAAACCTGTACGGATTCGAATCCACAACTTCTGAACTCATTTGCGAAATTTTGGACCTTGCCACAAAATTTTGGCATTTTCGTTCTTTTTCGAGTTCCTCCTCTAAAAATTTTATCTTCTTTTGAAGTTCTTCGATGCTAGCCATTCTTATTTAGAATCAGAGTTCTTTTTGTGGATCAAAAGCTGCAAAACACTGCTAACAGATTGTAAAATGACAACACGACGTGGTTATGTTTGCGGAAGTGATAGCAAAGCTTCCTCCTATGTGGAGAGTTGAATTGGCGTGGGATGGTTTCGCCATTTCTCAGTTCGCTCTTTCGTTCTTACGTCCTTATTCCCACTTGCCAGTATCGTTTCGCCCTTGTTGATGATTTGTTTCATGTGGTTTTTTTTTCATCTCATTGACTCCATGGAAAGGAACTCTAACTGAATAGATTTTATCCAGGTGAGGATCTTGAGTCGAAAATAAGGAAAATAAGGGGGGGGGGGGGGGGGGGATCGAGACAGGTCTAAGACTGAGGATCGAGACAGGATATAAAAATGTGCAGAAATATTGGTGTTTTTCCCCAATTACCAAGAAGTTATATTTTCTGTTCTGTCCTTGTATTTACTTATGTGCAGCCATTTAAACAGAAGACTGAATCAGATGGGATTGAACCACATCAGTGAATGCTGCGCAGTGTGACGTCACTTTTTCGTCACTCGAACATCCGGGAAGTTAACTTTGGTAATGCTAGAAAAAAAAAATACAGTTTATTTAAAAGATTTGACCTAACAGGGTCTACATCTTGAAAGCAAGGACTTATAAACAGTTTATAAGTCCTGGTTTAATGAGTACGTGGCATTGAAATCTAGTGATAGGCTGCTAAGCCTCTTCAGAAGTCCTAAATGTATCGAAAGAGCTACAGAGCTTGATGGCACTAAAAGTTTGAGACAGATCGGAGAAAAAAATTGAAGTTGACCTTCACGTGCCACTGCATCCTCCATGGTCAATGCGCACGGATAACAACATGCCGGTTGTTGACTTTTGTAATTAAAAAATATTATGTCACAGAACCAACGTGCGAAATGACTTTGGGTTTTTATGGGATCTAATTTTCTTTCGAGTTTTATTGAAGTCGCAATAGCGACTTCTCCAAATTATTTCATATTTCACATGTGTTAATTATCGTAAGTGATAGGCAACAAGAAGAAGGGAAGAAACGCTCATATTCGCCGATGAAAAATACACGATGTAGTTAACTTGTTATCAATTTTGTAAAAAATGGTTAAATTATTCCCTAAAATACCAATAAACGTGATAAAAAATCTTTTAAAAAATTACAACTTAGTTTTGTTTAAGTACTTTAAAAAAGATTACGTCAATATAAGTTTAAAAAGGTACAAAAAATGAAAAACAAATGTTAGTTTACAATATCTTCGACATGAAAGAAACAAGAAAGATAACTCTTCTAGTATTGCACGGTACGCGTAAAACTGCGAGGGTTTCCGGCTTCCAATCCGGAGAGAAGACCACTAGTGCTGTATATTGATATTGGAATATTGAAGAGTATCGATACTTTGAGATTTTCAAATTCGATACGTATCGATACATAAATGCTGAGTATCGATACTTTCAATACATTTGATAAGAAAATAAAATCCTTATTCGTTTTTGGTCTTATTTTCATATATTTCTTCTTAATCTTCTCTGATCACATCAACTTTCAGATATATATACGAGTTCAAATAAAGTTTCTATGGTAATAATATATCGATAAATCGGGTTGCCAATGTGACGTCACGTCCAAGTTTTGAACTTAGGAAGAATTTGCCAACGTTAGAATACTTATAACACTGTAATACTCCATTCTTAACGAATATTCATAAGCGCCACCTAAGAATCGAAAACGAGGCTACCGGTGGTATCCAGTATAAACAATATGGCGTCGTCTTTACTAAATAGCAAGTGCGCGGTTTTAAAAAGGCGAAACGTCGTTAATATTGCATGGCTATTAGGATTTTTTTTCGATAATTCTTCTTTTTAACTTTTTTAAACATATATTTCACGTCATTATTTGTTAACGTACAATATTTACATAATTCATTTTCACAATGACCGTATGTGACATTTACATGGGAACAAACGCAAACGTTGCCTGCTTTTCTGTGTAATGTATATCCCTTGTTATAGTGAAACTTTTTTATAATGAGTAAATTATTTGTACCGTCATTAGATCAATAATTCAATATACTTAATGGGGGTATTTAGGACAAATCCGGCATCTTTATCAGACCCCCCCCCCCCGTTTTTTTTTGGGGGGGGGGGGGGTTCTCGACAGCATGTGCATTTGTAAAAAGCTACCACTCCGGAAAAAAAAACATCCAAATAAAAACAGCAAAAAAACAAAACAAAGCAAAACAAACAAACAAACAAATAAATAAATAAATAAATAAATAAATTAATAAATAATCAAACCAACAGCAACAATTTAAAAAAAAAGCCAGCATATAAGCTCATTCCTTGCCACTGTAACAGCGTCGAAATATCCTTATAAATAATCAAACCTAATATTGAAAACGTGACTTCTATCTAAATTGCACCTTTCAACTCGGAGGTCTTTACATCTAGGTTATATCTAGTTACTTTTTTTGGAGATATATAGCCTAACTTCTGAAATTAATACATTTCAAAACTCTTCGTTTCTCTACTAATTTACATCCTAAAATTCCAATTCTCTGTGAGATGTGCAGGGCTTAGATGATGAAATGACCCATTTTTTTTATTTGTAGGAATCGGAGCAGATAATTTTACGAGGGAGGGGGCAACAAGACTTTTACCGGTCAAAATTTTCTTTTGAGCATTATATTATATTATTTATTTATTTATTTATTTATTTTCGGTAAATGATCCAGATTTTTCGCTTTGCGCCTGCCCTTTGTATCGGATTTATTTTCCCTTTTTGGTCAAAATTCCAAAGCCAGATTTTTATCTTGTAAAATCTTCAAGTCCCCCTCCTAAGGGGACGACCATTTGATCTGGCAAAATTTTTCGGGTCAGATTATTTATTTATACATTTTGAACACATATGTGGGCCAGAATATTTATTTCTGCAACAAAGAGGGTCAGATTATTTATTTTCAACATTTTCTGGGTCAGAATATCTATTTCCAAAAACTGCCAGCCCCCCATCCCCCACCCCCCAGGATTAAATCGCGAAATTGAAAAAAAGTTCTTCGATGAATTCTAGAGACAGTACTGCCAGTCGTCTCGTCATGGTGGTCATTTTCAGGTTACAGACATGCAACGAATATTACAGGTCCACTTTAGTAATATATGTTTAGGTAGCAATTTTATAATATAAGTGGGTCATGATTTCTGTGTTTTCCGTATCTCGGGCCAATATCTATGTAAAAATATACATAAAAGGACCCCTTCCACCACAAAGTCCATTTGTAACTTTAGTTTTCAGAAATCTTGTACATAGACAGAACAGACCGAAGGTCTGTTTGCGTTATATTTTGGCTGAGAAAGGAACATATAAATAGTAGCAGACGTACGCTAAACCTTTTTTTTAAATTACACTATCATGCGGTATGCTTTGTTTTACATGAAAAGAGGTTTAGTTGACGTTTTACCAAACTCTTGAACAAATGTCAAGGTCATTATTAAAAGTATTTTTGCTCAAACTGTTTCTTTTAAAAATGTGAAAATGAAAGAGAATGTGCTGCGACTATGGATTGGTTTAAAACACATGAATTTATCTAGCTTGCGTGATGTACTATGGGTTAGAACATCGAGCAACCGTAAGCGCGTTGGTGCTCAGACTCTTCTTTTTGTACATTTCTGCAAAATGTTTGTTAAGAGAATATTAGTGATGACTGCTGAATAAGAGCTATTTTGAGCTCAAAATGCGTTCAACACTACTTTGTATTTGCCATGAATTCTTTCTTGTTAAGCATCTAGGACAGATATATTAAGATTCTTTTTCTGACAGAGACTATAGGCGCAAGTGTGAAATATGCATCCTTTTTATAAGTTAGATGTTACGTCAAAAGTTGTGCACAAGATAAGAAATATGGCCTTGGAACAAGTAAATTTAAAATTATACATGGGTGTTATCACAAAATTATGTCAAATTCCACGACAAACAAAAACTGGGTATCAAAATTATGAAGGAATATGAAAACCCCTTCACAAACATTTCAAAAATAATGCTCAAGGTAATTTTATGACTGACAGACATGCAGACAGACTGACCCCATAAAGTGCCCACACACTTTTCCAAAAGCAGGATAAGGTGAACAAACTCATTGCCTCCTCCTCTTTTGATTATTATACATACAAAACTAGTGAAAATCAGCTGTGACATGATTTTATCCACAAGATGAAATGATTTAACAATTCAGGGAGCAACTGCTTGATTTTCATCTCTAAATCAACATTGATTGTATGACACTGATTTTTTTTTCTCTGGTTTTTTCTTTTTTTTTTTTTTTTTTTTTGATAAAAAAAATTGAGCCAGATCTTTTTTTGAGAAGTCAATCCCCCCAAAAGGTCAAAACAGTTGCTCCTATTGCCAGTACATTTCAATAATGTACTAGACTATAATTATGAAAAAATAGTATGTGTGCCTTGAAGTCAATGTGTTTTTTAATTATATTTATCAAATAACCTTTGAAATTTCTCAACAATTATGTAAGTACATGGAACAGTCAAACAAGGCTAATTGTGATGTTTATTTATTATCTAATAAAATGTTTGTTTATGAGAAATTTCACAACATTACATTAGTACTAATAATGTACTAGACTACATCTCTGGCTGCAGAACTCATTCATAAATGTCATGGTAAGGTATGCCAATAGTCACATCCCACAAATATAAAGAAGATTCAAAGCTTCATGCAGGTAGTGTGACCTGAAATAAATCAAAGAAAATACTAAATGGTCCATACACAAATGCTTCACTTTTATCTTACATGACATTTTTTTAAGGTATCCGTTGTACAAATAAATAACAAGTGTATCATATAGGTAGTATTACGGCATATAAATACCTAAATATACCATAATGCAACATAACAGTTGGGTTCTAACATCAAAGCTCAACCTGCCATCCTCTTTCTTAGTCACGGAAACTATCGAGACACTGCCGAAGATTACCGAGACAATTTTAACACTGTTTAAATGGACGAGATGTCAACGAGATCTTCATTTGTACACTGGATACGTTAAGTGAATCATTTTCAAATTTAATTTAATACTTGTATCTAAAGTAACATTTTGAAATGTGAAATGAGAAAACCAAATCTTACAGAATATAAAAGTGCATGAAACATCTCAAACAATTCGATTTAAAATTTATTTTAATAATAATATTCTGAAGTTACACTGTACATTATTCCTAGTACTAATTATCTAAACACATTAGACTTTGATTTATATATCATACCTTTATCATAAATGAAGTTGGAACCCTTTTTCTCCTTAATGCAAGAAACTTCCTATAGGGCATAGGCTTTACGCGTTGATCAATCATCTCTAGTTTTCATATTGTCTGTGCGCTGTAAAAATAAAATTTCAGATTTAGAATATACATGTATAGTATATTCTTTGTACATGTACATGCATGTGGAAGTAAATATGTTCAAGAAAGAAAAGAATATTTGGCTTCAGTACACAAGCCCAGATCTAGATTGGAGATTGGTAAGAGTGGTCAGGAAAGCCCTCGCCAAAAAACTTATTTCTTTATTTTCTTTTTAAATTTCATCAAGACCATCAAGATTGGAATCCTTCCACTGGAAATTTTCTATATTCCTGATGTTACATATTGTTAAATAAAAGTTTTAGTAACTCTATCATCAATTTGTAATTAAAGAATATTTTGGGAAGAGGGGTAAAATACATATAATTGACCCCTCCTCCCTTTTTATATTTTGGGGGGGGGGGGGGTCATAGCCTGCAAGTGTTAAGAGTTTAGACATTTCAATTGATTTGGATATGATTACAATAGCGAGAAGTTAAGCTGCTTACCTGGTCTTCATTTATTCGACAGCAGTTGCAGCTTAATGTAGAGAGACACATGTGCACATGACACGATCATCCTGTCGTGCCGCATTGACCTGTACCTGCAGTTGACACGTACTGCACTTGCTAGTTCGGCAGTGGAGAATCTACGGTCCCTCTGCGTATTTTGCCTCAGTTATCTTCAGTTTCTTATTTTAATGTTTCATTGATAATATCCTTCACTATATGGAAGAAACGTAACGGAAATACATCGTCTTAGAGATGCAATATACACGTGCGTATGCCAAAGTCGCCATATTTGTTGTGCTTCGTAACGAACCGCCGGTAGCCTCGCTTTCGATTCGATATGAATATTCATGAGGATCTCATTGATGTTCGTGCAAAAATAGGGTGTCAATGTAAATAAATATTAGAAATGACTGTCTTAGTTTTGTTGTTCATGGGTGTATAATTAGGGGTTACTCTAATAAAGGCATTTATATAAATAAAATCTATCCGAAGTTTCAGCTTCCTATTGTACATGGTATGGGAGATATTCAGTTGAGATTTATGCGTGTATGTCAGCATGCACTGAAAAAAGGCGCCAAAATTCGCATTTTGATTTTTCTAGTTTTTCTCTTTTATTCCGTTCTCAGAGGAAAGGGTCTACAATGTTATGTACATGTATCGCTTCATTTTACACTCTTCTTTTTATATATATATATATATATATATATATAAAAGCACAAAAAAGGGTACAAGCGACCACGACACTAAACGTGTTTAAACCCAGCGGAAGGGACAGTACATCCCTTGAGCCCTCTGGATACACGAATATGTACTTGTACAAGGGACGTACTGTCCCTTGTTCCGTCTGGATACAAGTACATATTCGTGTATCCAGAGGGCTCAAGGGATGTACTGTCCCTTCCGCTGGGTTTAAACACGTTTAGTGTCGTGGTCGCTTGTACCCTTTTTTGTGCTTTTATATCTTTTTTTTCCAAGCGACGTGCATTCGCCCTTTGTTGGGGCTGATCCGACATTGTCTGAATAGTGAACGTGGTTGTTTTCACCTCTTTTGTGCTATCTATATATATATATATATATATATATATATATAAAAGCACAAAAAAAAGGTACAAGCGGCCACGACACTAAACGTGTTTAAACCCAGCGGAAGGGACCGTACACCCCTTGAGCCCTCTGGATACACGAATATGTACTTGTATCTAGACGGAACAAGGGACAGTACGTCCCTCATTCCGTTCGGACACAAGTACATAAAAAAAAAACATACACACACTCTCATGCTAGTCAGAACCTGTACTATACTGAAGCTCGAAAGGCTATAACTAGTAGCCAGGTAGGTAATATTCTCAATTCATGAACCAAAGCAGACCCCGCGAGGGGCGAGACCAGGTGCCTAGGTAGAGTCAGCGTCTCCTGTTTGCATGCAACACCCGCTGCCAAAAAGTTTGGACGGACTGATCGAAAGGAACAAGTCCAAGACTTCTAAAGGTTCAAAAAAAAAAAAAAAAAAAAAAAAAAAAAAAAAAAAAGATGAAAAGATGCTCCCTGATTGATTAGTTAACATATTATCAAGTGAGTAAAATCAAACAAAATACCGCCTCCCCCACTCTATATAAACGTAAGGTACTCGATTGACTAAGTAAAATGAAACGAAAAATCCCTCAATTAAAAACACGTCCGTCCTGAAGAGAGATGCTCAATAAACTGACAACGCGCGGGTCAGTGTGAATAGAAAGTCATATCACGAGAGGCCCACATAAAGGAGGTTAAAAATGCAAACTGTAAAAATGAAAAATTATAAGGTGTAAAGAACGAATCTAGCTACTGTCGTCGGTTTCGGAGATTGACCTCCGTATCAAATCAGAATAAATAGGGCGTGTTAAGAAATAGTACCCGTGAGGGAAGATCAAGCAGAACCTATCTCATAAACATAGCAAGTAAAGACTCTAAAAATTGACAGAAGTCTGAAACTTCTTGAAAGCACTCAAAACCCGACATCATAATGTTCAACGGCGACCCGAATTTTCATATATTTAACGTAATTAATACATAGCTAAGAGCTGTCTCAGAGGACCGGTGCGACAAGTTTGAGTTCATGATACAACTTACACACAGTAGCATACACCATATTCACAAGAATAGGAACGGATCCCAAAAAAGGAATGCAATGTTGTTTTCTAGAAAAAAATAATATAAACAGCACAAAAGAGGTGAAAACAACCACGTTCACTATTCAGACAATGTCGGATCAGCCGTTCTTTATATATATATATATATATATATATATATATATATAATTTATTGTATTTCAGAAAAACAAGACACATATATAAATATAATACATGTATATAAAAAGACAGAGACAGACATAAAACACAAAGACAACTTTCACTCACACATTCACTCAAGAAAGTACATGTTTATATCAAAAAACCAATATTGCGAAAATAGAGATAACATATCTTTCATAAATGTCAAATATACCTAGCAAAACATTACATATTAATAGAAAATGGTCACATCACAATGAGTAATTATGAAAAAATGTTAAATGAAGGATTTTGAAAAATATGTCTGATTTATATTTATAAAGGTTTTGAAGTAAACATGTACATCAAGTCATGTCTTAACCGTTACCATGACAAACAAAAAACAGTGGCGGATCCAGTGCCCCCTTTGCCGGGGGGTCAAGGGGCGAATTTTGGCTATATATACTGAAAATGGGCCATAATATAGGTTTTTTGGAAATTTTTGGGTCAGTGCCGGGGGGGCGGCGGACGCCCCCTCCGTACCCCGCCACTGAAAAAATAAAAAAATAAACTGTGATGTGAACATTTCCAATAGTATCATGAATAATATAATAAGCTAAAAATGCATCGAAGATGCAAAATGCCGAGTTGCAAAACTGGAATGTAAGTATGAATATGCAGACTAACATGAAATGTGTATGGTTTGTAACAACATTTTGTGGCCCTAAATGAAAATTTCTGGATCAAGAAATGGTCTTCTCTTTATTCTATATCAGCGTGTAATATATTTTCAAGGATACAGGTTTTCAATCTCATCATACAGAATACTTTATGTCCTAATTTTTCTTGTTTACATGGTACCATTTGTAAACTCATGCTATTATGTACGAACATTTGCGATGATAAAATCATCGGTACTTGTTGGAAATGGCGAAATGTTGTGAAAATTTTAACCGAAAGTTGTCTATTAGGGTGCAGGAACCTTAAGCAAAAGAGAACTACTATAAAACAAAGAACAAAGAACTTTTATGTAGAATTGGATTTAAATATTGAACTGTATTTGTATGTACAATATGATTTAACAAAGCATACTCTAAAGATACAGAATAAGGTACAATTCATATCTTAAATATTCATTATTTTTTCTTTGTAATTTTTTTCTTTTCTTTCTGTTTTTTTTTTTTTTTTTTTGCAATTTCTTACTTTCCTTAAGCTTTTTTTTTCTATTTCTGTAATTCATTTTTTTTTCATTTCTTTTCATATTTACATTTTTTTCTTACTTTTTTATTATTTTTCTTTTTTTTTTTTTCTTTTTTTTTCTTTTTACTTTATTGGGCAGACTCTTTTTTTTCTGCAATTTCTTTTTTCTCAGTGGTATATAATTTTTTTTCATATTAATGGAAACATTTCTGGCAAGTTACATGATTATAGGTGCAATACAGGCTCAAATTCAGTCGGGAAACCATTTTTAATCATCTTAGTCCTGTGACCTTGACCTTTGACCTTTTAACCCCAAAATTGATAGTGGTCATCCTTGATCCATGGGAAACATTTCTGGCAAGCTTCATGATTATAATTGCAATACAGGCTGAAATATGGTCCGGAAACCACTTTGAATCATCGGAGTCCTGTGACCTTGACCTTTGACCTTTTGACCCCAAAATCAATAGGGGTCATTCTTGATTCATGGGAATCATTATTGGCAAGTTTCATGACTTTAGGTGCAATACAGGCTAAAATATGGCCAGGAAACCATTTTCAATCATAAGAGTCCTGTGACCTTGACCTTTGACCTTTTGACCCCAAAATCAAAAGTGGTCATTTTCTATTCACAGGAAACATTTCTGGCAAGTTACATGATTATAGGTGCAATACAGGCTGAAATATGGTCCGAAAACCAATTTCAATCAACAGAGTCCTGTGACCTTGACCTTTGACCTTTTGACCCCAAAATCAATAGGCCTCATCCTTGATTCAAGGGAAACATTTCTGGCAAGTTTCATGATTATAGGTGCAATACAGGCTGAAATATGGTCCGGAAACCATTTTCAATCATCTGAGTCCTGTGACCTTGACCTTTGACCTTTTGACCCCAAAATCAATAGGCCTCATCCTTTATTCAAGGGAAACATTTCTGGCAAGTTTCATGATTATAGGTGCAATACAGGCTGAAATATGGTCCGGAAACCATTTTCAATCATCTGAGTCCTGTGATCTTGACCTTTGACCTTTTGACCCCAAAATCAATAGGGCTCATCCTTGACTAATGGTGAGTAAGTGTATGAAGTTTCATTGTTATAGCCTCTTTCGTAGTTGACTTATAGTCCGGAAACCAATTGTTGACGCCCTCCCGCCCGCCCGCCCAGACGCCCGCTCGCCCGCCCGTCTCACATCAAATTAAGAGCCGAGTTTTGTAACTCGGCTAAAAAGTAAGATTGGTCATACATTTATATCCTATTAGGTTCAAAGAATATTCAACCAATTATTCCAATAATTAGAATATTTTTCTACTTTGTTATTTCGGTGTGCAATAAGCTTGCAAATTTCAATTCCTTTTCGAATGTATGAGACAGCTCCAAAGACACTTAGGTTTTTTTTTTTCAAACATCGCATGCTTTATATATAGTATTTTATTTGTAAGATAATAGTATTTTTGCAAGATTTATCTTAAAACATTGAGTTTCCTCAGATAAAATCTTTTTTTGATAGCTGCAGGCTACAGTGTAATGTATTAAAGCAATATTCATCTAGTAATGATAAAAAAGTTTGGACTTCTTCTTATTAATGTATTATCCTCGATATGTCACATTACTGTGAATTTGAGAGTAATAAAGTTCTGTTCTGTTCTGTTAATTTGAGAGTAATAAAGTTCTGTTCACATTCCCATAAACATTTTTTACATTCTTCATTAAGGTCGGTCCCTACTCGAACCGTTATAAAGTTTTCCTAATACACAGCAGTCTGCATATAACGTTTTAAAAAAATTGGTGGCGGACGAGCCAGCACATTGGAAAACACAGAAAAAAGGTCTTAAATGCCAAAAGAAACAAAAGATGGGGCAATTTATCAATGTCCACATCCATCATATAGTATATATTCTTAGTTGAAAATGTGAAGAATTTCAGAAATTACAACTGGGTACCCTTATGTTCGGATCCATCTCTTGATAATTTATAAAACTGTATATTATGTATGTGATTTTTTCACCATCTATATACATTATCTTATGAAATGATGCAATGTGAAGAAATTCCATCTGTTCTTTTTTCAAAAAGTGGGATATACTATCTATAATAAGTAAAAAATGTGATGAAATTATAAGGAGTACCCTTATGTTTGGAGTTCTATGTTGATCATTTATAAAACTGTGTACCTGTATGTGATTTTTCCCCATCTAAATACATTATCTTATGAAATGATGCAATATGAAGAAATTACATCTTCTTTTTTTCAAAAAGTGGGATATGCTAATTATTATTAGTCAAAAATGTGATGAAATTATAAGGGGTACCGTTTATATGTTTGGAGCCATATCTTGATCATTTATAAAATTGTGTACCTGTATGCTATTTTTTCTTCATCTGCATACATGATATCATGAAATATTACAAAACGAAAAAAAAATAATCTGTTTCTTTTTGCAATAACTTGGATTTAGTATATGTTATTGGTAAAAAAAATGTGATAAATTATTAGGGGGTACCCTTATGTTTGGAGACCTATCATACTTAGATGTATGTTAGAATATCATTTTATTTTATTTATACTTCTTCTATATGACTTGTTGTCATAAAATAAAACAAAATAGATAAACATATTCATATCATTACCGAATTTGGAGGGTTCAAAAGCATATCTGTATATTTGATATTCCTCAGTCTTACTGTGCAAGGGTACCTTTCTATAATGTACTGAATCTTTGATGAAAAAAAAATTACATATCTGTCTGTGTTTTATTTCTCATTCGGACCATTTTGTTAAGGAAAAAAGCCTTAAATATAAATTTCATCTATTAAATCTATGAGTAGGGACCCACCTTAAATGAAGAATACAATTCATGCAAATCTGTTATTATTGCACAGTTTTGAGAGCATTTATGAGAAATTTAGGACCCCAACCCCACCCACCCCCCCCACCCCTCTGTAGGACGTATTTTCATATAGGTGTGAGAACTTGCATTTACTATGACAATGTCGCATATAATGCATCTGAATGCGATTATAATCCTTATTCTAATATGACTTGATTCTTTTTCCCTATTAAGACAACAGACGCGAGCCGGGCTCTATTCTCCAATATAGGCCCTATTGCGATAAGCCACGCCTACCCATTTTCTGAAAGCAGATAAACCGGCAGGGACTGGTTTTTACCAAGAATCGAAAGGTCTAAGTTTGGTCATCATTAGAATAGAAATAGAAAATGACAAGCCGGGCTCTATTGTCTCATAATGCCCTCGCGTCCTCAGCCAATCACATTTATCACCTCGCCGCAGACGCGGCTCGGTAATAAATGTGATTGGCTGAGGACGCTCGGGCATTATGAGACAATAGAGCCCGGCTTGTCATTTTTTATTTCTTAAATGAAGAAATAAAAAGTCATGTTATGCAGAAAATAAAAGAATAAAATCGTCCGACTCTGATTCTATACGGTTATATGTGTAGCAATATCATAGAAAATTTTGCCTGTGATGCCATGGAGGATACTTTCATGTATCTCCGACGAATTATTTTTAAGAAGTTATTTGTTTTTAATGTTAAACTAGATGCATGCATAAAACAATGGTTTTAATGCATATTTGGCTATACATAGTGGTTAAAACGTGTTGAATTTTTAAAATAATGATAATGCCTTCATCGCGCTTTTGGCGCGAAATCCCAATTTGCCCATAAATTCAGTCATATGCATAAATTTTCCATGAAAACTGTTTTATTGAACACTTTTCGGCTTGAAAATATACAAAAGTACATAAATGGTACGAATAACAAGAAAACAAAACGCTAACACAAGGCTGGTGTTGATATTTTGCATTTATTTCAGTATAGCACGTGTTTCCCTCTAAGTCAGAGACAACCAAATCATTTTCCATAGGCCGTAATGTTAACGAAATGCCTCATTACCAAGGGCGGTGGGGGGGGGGGGGGTTCGGGAACCCCCCCCCCCCCCCCCCCGGTTTCCCAATTTTTGTTTTTTTGGGGTTTTTTTTTTTTTTTTTGGTAACATTAGCACTCGGAAAAGACATTGCAAACCGAGTAATAAAAATTGCTTAATGTCCACCAGAATTCAATATTTTGAATCAAAATTTACAAAAATTTTCTGATATACTCTATCGCATATCGATTCGACACCGTATCAATTGGCGTATTTGTGGATTCGTACAAACAATCGCGAAGTTTTTTTGTAATGTACGTCGCAGAGGGGGTTTTCTGTTTATTTTATTCCCGAAAATTAACATTAACAAATACTATAATATGAACATGTTCAAATAATTTGCAAAACATGTATGTTTGTCAAACAATCAATGTAAATGGTACGGGGATCGAAACCTACACGTTTCTGTCCTCAAATACCCGGTTTGAGTATTTTTGTCATCTACAAATTTTGTTAAAAACATACTTTGAAATAACCGGAAAAATGGGCAAATATCTAACATTGTATATAGCTCGAATATGCTCCCGGGGCCTATAATTAAGCATTCAATTTTTCAAAGCCAAAACCCAATGATACTCAACATTTTCTACTCGATATCGTACCAATATTCTAAGTACATGTTACAGCAAGGACAAATCAACAAGCCAAGGGCGAACCAGGCGTACATTTGTACGCAAAAAAGTCCACATCGTCTCGCGAAAAAAAAGGAGAGCGCCTCCCCAGTTGCCAAAAAGTTTGAAATAGTATTTAGAGCAAAGTACTGTTCAGAAATAGATCAAAGACACTCCAGAAACCACCGATTTGAATGAATTTTTCGTAATTTTCTCGTGTTTCATTAGAACTCAATACAACCATGCGCGGATCCAGAGGGGGGACCGGGGATCTGAGATTTTCGGAGGTGGGGTCCAGCTTTGGCCCATTTCTAATTGAAATGGGTCTAAAATGCATGAAAGGGTTTTGAAACCTAAAATTTCGGCTCGCTTCGCTCGCCATTTAGAAATACAAAACTATTTTTCTGCAAAACTCCTTAATTATTATCAATTGTTCATACTAAGTAATTTTATATAATTGTCTTGGGTCTCAGGAACTCATATTTTGAACAGTCCCTTACTTCATAGGATGTAGCCTCCTTCATCTTTTTCAAGGTTTTGTCATTTAAAGATGTCTGATTATTTGGAAAATGACACATCTCTTATCTATTTATTCTTGTGAAATTCGCTCCGATCGCCGATATAAGGAGTGAAATATTCAATGTTATAAATAATCATCTCAATCGAAGCAAGACAAATTAATATTTCATATCTAAAAAAATTTCTGGCTCGCTACGCTCGCCAATACTTCATGAAAATAAACGTGAAAGGAAATCTAACAAAATTGCCCACTCCCTATCATGTCCACCGATATGATAGGTAGACTTCCTTAAATTTTGGACCCCCTCTGACCAAAAATCGCTAACAAAGTGCGAGCGGTCGATTGGAAAGACTTTATGTGGACGTATAAGTATTTAAGGAATGTCATGTTCACATCTCAAGTTTTCTTCATCTTAGATACGGTTCATCGTCTGCTGACATCGAATCGTATGCGTTATCCCATCTAAATTCAGCTCAAATACGCTCCAGAGGTCAGCAATTTGCTTCATTTTTTTCAAAATTTTCACGGGGACCCCTTCAAGGGGATTGGTAACATATTTCCATACTGTCCCCACTTGAACCTTCGGGCCTCGCAAGTCATCCCCCAAAAAGTGTCTGTGCCCCCGGCTGAAGTTCTAGGTCCAACCCTTCTTTATAGACGTCCACATCGAAAACACCATGGCTACGCCCCTGCCAGCAGTAAAGGAGAAATTATTTTATTTAGAAATCTTTATTAACCACATAAATTGAGTGGAAAAAATGGTCTGAATATTCGAGAAGGTAAGGAGAAAATGTGCTCCAGAATGCACCATTTTATTCCATTTTTTCAAAAATTTTCCGGGGGAGGCCCCCGGACCCCCACCTACAGGAGGGGGCAACCCCCTCCCGTAACCTCCCCCGCTCGGCACTTCGTGCCTCGAATCGACCCTTTGGGTGGATACAAACCCCCCCCCCCCCCGTTTGCCACTCTAGATCCGTTACTGATTACCGTCAGTCATGACTGACGGTATACTGTAATCATCCGTATACTACTTACACGGATAGAATACCTCTTGGCAATATGATTGGTTGACAATTGCATAAAATGCAAATATTCGTCTAGGTTATTCAGAACCTGTGTGTAAAATTCTCTCACCAGGTCGGCTTAAGAGTCTAGATAACCTGACAAATGAAAGTCATATCGCATATGTGTATTTTCTTCCGAAATATGCATCGAAAAGTCTTTGTACCGATACGCCCTATAACAATCGCAGACTTTCGGAAATTTCCGTCACTTGAATCGGAAAAAAAAAAACCGCGGAAAAGCCCGGAAATGTGCGATTGGGCAATGCATTTTCCTCCGATTTTTTTCTCTCTAGAATTTTACAACATTTACAGTCAGCTATCTAACGGCAAGCTTTTTGTAAAAGCTAATACTTGTAACGTCTATACTTACATTGCTGGCCATGCATGTCCGATTCGTTCATTGATTCAAGCTTTATACGAAACTAAATAAAAAAAATATTGCATGACCTGCTCTTTTTCGCGCTATTTGCGTCACAAGGTACCCCGCTTGCGCTTATGTTTTACTTATAAATATATATCTCTGATTCATATACAAACAATATACCAAAAGAAAATATAATTGATAGCCAATCACATCTTCTGTCACATTTAAAATAACAGGCCCCCTCACCCTTCAGGTTTTTCTCCAATCAGAACCGGCCTTTTAGTGGTCTCTGCATGACCACAGGTGGTCGCAGGTACAGAAAATGAGATTATTTTAGACAAATATGGTGATATGTCACGGTTCAAAGGTAATTTCGGGTACCTTTATCGGTCATTTCGGTCTTTCCTTTGGTAATTCGGCGATTCTATTTACCCCTCACCAAGTGTTACAAATGTACATACAAAATGTAGCTTATGGTTGTAGTCTCACCATAACCATAACTCCTACATTCAATTTTCTTCATAATTTCAATATTTATTAACTATGATGTCATGCATCTTTTTCTAAAGTTTGAAAGAAATCGAACCAATCGTTTTGCGTGGGTCGCTATTCAAAATCTCCAAATTTTGTCCCCCTTTCAATGAAGAAAATGACGACTTTGTCACGAAATTTGTTCTCAGATATTCAATCAGCCGGCAAATTTATTATTTAATATCAGCTTTGCATTTCAAAGATCAAATTTATTTTTATTCGTCAAGTACCAATTTTCGTCATTTTCGTCAGTGCCTCCCTTGACGAAATTACGTACCGACGAATATAAATACTACTGACAAAATATAGTGTAGAAATGAAAATCAGTATCTCGGTAAACTTAAATAGCATCGGGAGCAATGAGTAGGGGGATGAAAACGCTGAAGGTTCCAAGTTTGAAGAGCTCTAATTACGACAGGCAAATGATAAATCACTGGAAACTGAATACGCACACAACGTCGCATATAATGTACTTCTAATTACCAAATGAGATGTTTTCACAACAAGCTAGGTATTCAACATGTCTCTAATTGTTTGTTTACCAACAATTGTTAAACAAACAATGACAGCAAACACATACGGTTCATCTGAATCTAAAGTTGGCATTTGAACAGACGAATTTACATTTTATGGACCTTTCGATGACGAATTTACGTACTGACGAAATTGTCATTTTGAACGAATTGTAGAAAATTGATATTGACGAAAATAAAGCAATTTAAAAAGTACATCTTTCTTTTGTAGTAAAATTCTGATGTTTTGATATCATCATACTCATTTTAGAAGCGATTTTAATAGAAAATAAGGATAAACATGTACCTTTCTGAAGTTTCGAAAATTGTCACATTTACATAGCTCATGAAAAAACGTATCATTTAATTTCAATATAAAACTAATGGAAAAGATATTAATTATCTATCTTAAATCTTTGCAAATTTCAGGGAAATCGAACCTATTTTAACCGAGTTAGCGCCATTTGGGTTACCCCTACCCCCATTTTTTTACGTCGCGATACGTTACGTCAAGGTTAAGCATAGCGTTGTTTGTCTTGTTGGCAAATTTATAATCAACATGCTAACGCGAAATTGTTAAATTAATTTGAATAAATGACAGTTAACATTATTTCAGAATTTAGACGTAATTCGTGCATTTGACTCGGTTGATTATACGATTAAACAAGGGAAGCAACCAACCAAAAATGAAAAATAAAAAAAAAAAAAAAAAAAAAGAAAAGGAAAATTTGGATGGACTATCCAATGCGCGGGTATAGATGGAGTCGAGTTCTTTAGAACCGAATCCAGCCCCCACCCCCGCCCCACGCTGGAACTCTCCTTTTGAAATTCATACTTAAAATGTTTATTTTCCCGATCTTTTTTAATAAAAACTAATCGTCCCAGTTTGTCTACCCGGACACCTTTCCCCCTTTCTACGATACACAGGAGAAGGGGGGGGGGGGGTAGCGGGGGCACATTCTCCCCCTTTGAAAAGGGGGGGGGGGGGGCACAACCATGTTTGTGGCCCCCCCCCCCCCCCCCCCCCCACTTTTCAATCACAAAATCTTAAGATGCATCAACATTGTTTAAAACATTTTGTACCATAAATCTACAATTTTTCAGTAAATTTTCAAAAATCTATACATCTACAATTTTTTTTTTTCAAAAATTTTCAAAAATCCATAAATCTACAATTTTTCAGTAAATTTTCAAAACTTTTCTTTGGCTCGCTACCGCTCGCCAGTTCATTATACATTTTCTGAATCATTAAGCCACTCTGATCCATCCTTTATACATATTACGTTATCAATGTACATGAAGACATTTAACTCAAACTTAGTATATAGAATATTATTACATGTACTTGTTAATGATCGAGGGTATAGAAAGTATTTTCTGATAAGCCAATATTTGCTAAAAAATTTATTCATGTACTTAAAGTTTAGAATTGCACCAGAAATGTTAAAATTTGTGCATACAGAACATGAAATCCCCATATTTTTTAATCCCCCCCCCCTTTTTTTTGCTTGTTAGAAATTTTGGAATGTTGTGCCCCTCCACTTTTTCAGGCAGAGCTACGCCATAATGGCATTGATACATTTTTCTTCTTCTAGATGATCTTCTTATCAAACGAAGGTATAGTATAAAGGTAAATGTACTCTATTTACACTAATCACGCTCAAATAAAATCAGGGACGTATATAAAATTTTTATATACGTCCCTGATAAAATCGAAGTAATCATGGTCATAATTATCAGATGACATCAGATTTCTTTCGACATTTACGTTAGGTCAAAGGATAGTGTAGATACTGAAAATATCAAAAGAATACAAAGAAACGTATAAGTCTCGGAAACATATTCCGGTCATGCTATAAACAGTCCGGAGCAGCCCGGAGGAAATATACAGCGCCCGGGGAGTTGTGGAGGGGTTGATTGTGATTTTTTACTTTAGTGGGATGATGATTTAAAAAAAAGAACCCTGTTTCATAACTTTTCATGACAATATAAGCAAGTTTCAAGGCCAACAACAACAACAACTCTGTTCGCAAACAAGTTCCCTGATAATTTGCAATGGCGTAGCTCTGCTTGAAAAAATGGAGGGGCACAACATCCCAAAATTTCTAACAAGCAAAAAAAAAAAAAAAAAAAAAAAAAAGGGGGGAGGGGGGGAAGAGGAAGAGATTGAAAAATAAATATTGGGTTTTCATGTTCTGTATGTTCTGTAACATTTCTGGTGCACTTCTAAATCTTAAGTACATGAATAAATGGCTGGCGAGCGGTAGCGAGCCAGGTATTTTTTTAAGCAAAATATTGACTAATCAGAAAATACTGTCTGTGTCCTCTATCATTAACATATACATGTAATGATATTCTATATAGTTTGAGTTAAAGGTATTTTGCAGTTTTTTTATATCTGTATGACCAAAAATTGGATGATACGCATGCGCCGACCAAGACGGTCACAGTTTTCGGTCCAGGTAAAATTTCTACAAGAATATGTGAAATAGCAGCATTTTTGCCCATGTTTGGGGTTTTTAACTGAACTGTATGTATAGTGACTGATGCAGAATTGAAAATTTCTACATTCCTGGTGAAATTGTCCAGATGCTAATAAACTTGTATACAAATGCACACAGTTGTTTTTCACGCTACGGTGCGCACTGACCAAAACATTGACCAGTCGACACGCCATTGTTCAGTACATGTAGTTGTGTTGTCGTATTATGCTTAGTGCTAGGAGAAGAAGGAGATCGTCTGAGCCTTCCCCGTTGTCTTCTCAAACATTAAAAAAGTACCGTGAATATATATCTGACTCTGATACTAGTTCCATTATGTCAAATCAACAGTCGTTTTCGTCACCGCCTAACCATCACATGCACCCCACCAACCCTCACATGCAAAATTCCCAGATTGCGTACGGCACAGGAATGATTCCGACAAATTTCTCAACGCCTGCCTCCATGGCCTCCCTTCCGTTACCTTCACAAACATTCATGCCTCAATCATCCTTGTCTGATTTCGACATACAGCGCCTCGCAACTGCAGTCAAAAACATGATGGCGTCCGAAATCACTAATATGATTAAGGATACGTTGAATAAAGAAATCAGGCAGCTAGTTGATGTTCATGTCGCCAAAGAAACGGCATCTATGCAGCAAACCATGGAGACGCTCGCCTCGAAAAACAAAGAGCTTGAACGCCGCGTCGACGAATTGGAGGCCTACAGCCGTAAAAATTTGATACGCATTAGTGGGGTAGGCGAAGAGGAAAAGGACACCGGCGAAGCTCTAATTAAGATCGCCGAAAAGCTCAATATCCCTATCACTGCTTCGGACATCGAGGTATCGCACCGAGTAGGACCTGTAAATTCATCCCGACCTCGCCAGATAATCGCAAGAATTAAAAATTACGATTTGCGACATCGCCTCTTGAAAAACAGCAAGAAGCTGAGAAGTGTATCAGGGATGACGGGAATCCATATTAACCAGGAATTATCCAAGGCTAGGGGAAAACTAGCTTATCACGCCAGACAACTCTTGCGCGAAAAGAAGATAAAGGGTACGTTCGTGTGGGATGGCCGAGTCATTATCGTCGATCACAACGACGTCAAGCACACAATCCAGAGTGTGGACGATATCATGAACATCGTGGATGGACTGGGCACTGGTTCGGACACTTAATCCAGCTGACCCAGACTCTCACGACACGAACTGACTGATGTATCAACTAGATTCGCCCACGTGTGCTAAACTACGTGTTGTTTATTTATAAACAGTATACCACGTGACCATGCATACCTCCCTCCACGGATCATTGCACATAAGATTATGCTAGCGCAGTTTGATTGTACAGCCCTTTTATTGTTGTTTATTTGTGTTAATTAAACTTATGCTATCAGTATCTTCATGACTTCAGTTCATAATCATTGAAATGAATTCTAATGCCCCCCCCCCCCCCCCCCCGTTGATGATAATACATATCCCCCAAACAGGGTATTCGCCCTGCATTCCTATGGAGTACAGACATACTCCTTACTTTCATATGTACATATGTTTTTGTTGTTTGAATTTGATTTTGAATTTCCCATTTCCATTTTTCATTTTCTATCATTTTTCAAAGTTTACCGTTTCACTCGGATCACATCACTGTTTAGACATTGTTACATATATGAGTTCAAAGTACGAATTCTTACCAACTTTCTACACCGACTTTATCCTGGCTCACAAATTTGACATCAGTGATACCCCTATTACTTAGAATGAATATACCTATTTCTCTTTATAGAGCCAGGATAGGTCAATTTTATAGCAGAGCAAGCAGGATCAAAGCGAAAACTAAACTACAAAATAAATGTGAACTTTCGAAGTATAGCTTTTATCTGATTGCATGTTTATTTATTCGCTCATCATATTTACCACGACTCTCTATTAGTCTATTGTTTGTTGCCATTTTGTTATTTATGTGTGGTGATATTGAAGTGAATCCAGGCCCATCTCCTCGGTCTTCCAACTCTTCGAATTTACAAAATTTCGATACTTCAACGTTAGATGCAACAGCCTCGTCAAGTACATATTCTACCTCTTCAAATATAAACTCAGTCTTATCATTGATTCATCTCAATATCCAAAGTATTCGTCCGAAATTAAGGGTTCTTGAAAGTCTTTTGAATGAAAATGATATTTTGTGTTTTACCGAGAGCTGGCTTAGCGCATCGGTACCGGACGACGAAATCAATCTGGAAAATTTCCAAAGGCCATTTAGGCGCGACCGAGTAGGTGGACCTGGAGGCGGAGTTATTGTTTATGTTAAAAATTCTATACATGCTGTACGACGTTCTGACCTTGAACTTAGAGGTATCGAATGTGTATGGGTTGAGGTCAAAACTAAACACGAAAAAATTCTTGTAGGCACTTTTTATCGCCCTCCGAATAGCCCTTCCAATATTTGGCAACTAATTGAACAGTCATGTGAACTTGCTATAGATACAAATGTAAAAAATGTTCTGATCACCGGAGACTTTAACGAAAACCAGTTATGCTTATCGAACACTCATGTAAGAGAGATAACTCGTATCTATGGCCTGCAACAATTGATAAATGCACCAACTTCTTATTCAGAAAACTCTTCGACATTGATTGATCTAATGATAACTAACAACCCAAATATTATTGAAAAATGTGAAGTCAAAGAACCTTTTTTGGACGTAAACATAAGATATCATTGCCCCATTTATTGTTACTTTAAAATTGCTAAAACTCATAACTCTATCATATCACGGAACATTTTCTTGTTTGAGAAAGGTAATTTTGACCTGTATCGCCAAAAACTAGCATCTACCGATTGGGACAATATTATTAAAGAAGACTTACCTATAAATGATTGTGTAACTATGTTTACAAATAAACTATTAGAGATATCAAAAGAAACGATTCCAAATAAAAATATAAAGATAAACAGAAAAGACCTACCTTGGATAACTAATGAAATAAAACTCTTGATAAGAAAACGAAATCGATTCAGACGTAAAGCTAAAACCACAAATCATCCTAATGATTGGCAAATTTTCCGGAAATTAAGAAACAAAATAGTTAACTTACTTAAAAATGCAAAAAGTGATTATCATAATAAAAAGGTAAATAAAATAGAAGAAAATAAATTTTTATCAAAAGATTGGTGGAAACTAGTAAATGACGTCACATCGTTATCAAATAAATCCAATCACATTGAAATAATAGTTAAAGATGACGGAACAATAACTAACGATGATACAGAAAAGGCAAATTTACTTAATAGTTATTTTGCAAACCAATCAACGATCAATGCTGATAATAAAAATATTCCACAACTACCCCCTCCTTTTATAGAAAAAATTGATAATGTAATCATACTACAACAAGATATAATTGACGTATTAGAATGCATCGATGTAAATAAAGCAAACGGACCAGATAATATAAATCCGAAAATGTTAAAAGAAGCCGCTAATGAATTATCTTATCCCTTATGTAAGCTTTTTAATATTTCCTTGTCTAAATGTTCTTTTCCCCCTAGTTGGAAATTAGCTAATGTAATCCCGGTTTTTAAAAAGAATGACCCCCAAAAGATAGAAAATTACCGCCCGATATCATTGCTAAGCATTCTAAGTAAAATCTTTGAAAAATGTGTTTATAAATATATCCATAACTTCATCGTATCCAATAAATTATTATCACCCAACCAGTCAGGATTTACTAAAGGAGATTCGACTATTAACCAACTTTTATTTATTACTGATGAAATTTCAAAAGCAATTGATTTAGGAAAAGAAATTAGGACCGTATTTTTTGACATAAGTAAAGCATTCGACCGCGTTTGGCATGAGGGACTTTTGGCTAAAATGAAAAATTTGGGAATTGAAGGAAATTTACTAAAATGGGTTGAAAATTATCTATTCGGCAGGAGACAAAGGGTTGTTTTAAATGGGAAAAGTTCCGAAATATTATGTACAAATTCTGGAGTTCCACAAGGCTCAATTTTAGGACCATTATTCTTTCTAATATATATTAATGACATAGTTTATGAAGTAGGATGTACAATTAAACTTTTTGCAGACGACACGACAATTTATATCATAATTGAAAACCCTTTAAGTGATAGCATATTAATGAATTCCGATCTGGCTAAAATCCACGAGTGGTCTGAAAAATGGCTAATCAAATTTAACCCCAGCAAAACCGAAACACTATTGATATCAAGAAAAAACAATCAGGCCCCCCACCCAAGTCTTATTATGAATAATATACCTATACAAGAAGTAAACCAACACAAACATTTGGGATTAATTTTTACAAATAATGGAAATTGGGGAGAACACATTAATATGATACTAAATAAAGCATCTACTAAATTAAACATTTTAAGATCTCTCAAATTTAAACTAAAACGGAAAACCTTGCACATTATGTATTTATCATTCATACGACCTGTAATGGAATATGCAGACATTATATGGGACAATTGCCCAAATTATTATAAAGATCTTTTAGAAAAAATCAATCAAGAGGCGGGTCGTATTATCTCGGGTGCCACAAAATACACCAGTATACCTTCTATTTACAAAGAAACAGGTTTAGAAACTCTTGAAAACCGACGTGAAAGACACAAACTTATCCAAATGTTTAAAATTATTAAAGGACTTACCCCTGACTATTTAAAAGCTATCATCCCTCCTCAAAATCAAGATTTTCATCACTATAACACTAGAAATTCCAATGACTATGTAAACATCAACTGTAGAACTTCTTATTACTCTAACAGCTTTTCTCCGTCCACAGTCCGTTTATGGAATAATTTACCGAATCATATCCAAGAAATAAATTCCCTTCCGAAGTTTAAGCAAATGATCACCCCTAACATGAAGATTCCAAAATATTACACTATAGGTACACGACTAGGACAAATTCTCCATACTCGCTTAAGAATGAATTGTAGCTCTCTTAAACAGCATCTTTACTATTGTAATCTAGAGCCCGATCCCTATTGTCAATGTGGTAATATAGAATCAAACTCTCACTACTTACTTTCTTGCAAAAATTATGATCGGCAAAGATTTGAACATCTATACTCATTAAACTTAAACCTTTCCTCTAATCTTTTACTCTTTGGCGATGAAAACCTAAACTATGAGACGAATGCTAGAATATTTATCCAAGTACAAAAATTTATTCTAGCATCTAAACGCTTTGGATAATACCCTAAATATAATTAATTTCGACATCATATATTAGTATTTGTATTGCCTTAACACTTTTTTATATTCTTACTGACACAAATTAATTAGCATAGTTACATACCTGATCGAATCAAATATTTGTTTGAATTACCATACTCGAACGTTCATATTTATCTATATTCTATATGCATTTTCTGCTTGGTTTGAATCATGTTATATATATATTTTTTTTACTGATATATGCTTGTGTCATCGGATAAACTAAGTTTGTTAACTTCGTTTGTTTGATGACACAGACAGATATCTGTGTTTCATTATACATTATTGTGTGATCCATGAACATGTCTATATACACATATTATAACTGTATGATTTGCCTGAAAACTGTAATAACATCAGCTGCATGCGAGAGAGGAATTAGCATAAGTGGGCATACCGCTTGTTTTCCAATCTCTTATAATCATTTCTGTCTGTCTTCTTTATTATGAATATTTTTTGAATAAATACAGTTTAAACTAAAAATTACGTCAAAAAGTGGGGGGGCACAAACATACTTATGCCCCCCCTCCCCACTTTCAAAAGTGGGGGCACGTGCCCCCCCCCCCCCCCCCTGCCCCCCCCCCCCCCCCCCCCCTTGTCCTACGCCAGTGGGTTGATTGTGATTATTTTACTTTAGTGGGATGATGATTTGAAAAAAAGAACCCTGTTTCATAACTTTTCATGACAATATAAGCAAGTTTCAAGGCCAACAACAACAACAACAACTCTGTTCGCAAACAAGTTCCCAGATAATTTGTCATGGTTGCTCACATATTTGAACAATTATTATATTGGAACTGCCACCACAATTAAGTTGTATATACGTTTAATCTATCATTCATCTATCATTAAACATAATTTACATAATCTTTCTTAGTCTCAAACAGGTGTTCGGGCCGTCTTAATTCCTACGATTGGTGAATACACCGTTTCATTCATATCGATATTTGACTGATTTGTATATTTTCCTGTTTTTTTTTTTCTCCAGAAAGCAATAGTTTTTCACACAATTTTGAACAGATATGAAATTCATTATCATTACACTATTATGGACTATCAATTATTTGTGGAAACAAAAATATGTATGTGTAATTTATTGTCCATAGAACAGAACCAAAATATCCACCAATTTTCCGCTACCTCAGAATCTTTTCCCCTTATTTATTTATTTATTTATTTATTTATTTATTTATTTATTTATTTATTTATTTATTTATTTATTTATTTATTGATTGATTGATTGATTGATTTATTTATTTATTTATTTATTTTATAGATCTGTTTGTTGATTTGAAAAGAAAAGAAAAGAAAAAAACACAAGAGTTTCAAATACAGTTGGTAACTGACCAGCGCGACCAGTTCAAGTTTTCTGACATACGACTTTTATAGCTTAGATTTAGCGCTGGTTACTGCTAAAAGCCTATTATTATCTAAGAGCAAACCAAAAAAAAAAAAAAAAAGAAAAAAGAAAGAAAAGGAGAATCGGCTACTTTTCAACTTTGAATCTATTTTTTTCGTTTTACTTTACAATGTTATTTAATATACAAAGAAGATTATTATAAAGACTTGCTTTGGACATGGAATGAGACTTCAAACTCAATTGTGTCACACTTATGCCCTTTGCCGTGTGGAGCTCCTAAAAAGTTCTCCGCGAGGGATTTGACAGTAAGTGTTTTGAATACTTTCCCTGACATGGTCGCCATAGCACTTTCTATATAGACATACCCTTAGACAGTGCATGCATTTTATATATTGTGATCATTTTCGTGCATGAACGTCGACGGCGGGTGCGGCTAGCCAACAGGGGATGCTTACTCCTCCCGGACACCTGGTCCCACCTCTAGCTTGCTAGTGGTCCGTCGATGCTCAATTTTGTGCTCTATTGTTAGTGCTGTTGAGATTTTCGTCAGGATCTTCTTTAACTCATTCAAATTCAATACTTTCTACCATTCCTTCCTTTTTGTTACAGAGATTTCTATAATTAGAAGGAAACGTATTCATAGAATCATATATAGCCGGTATACAATCAAGCATTTTGTCTCCTCTTTTACGCATCAAATGCCAGTAATCTATTTTATGAGACATGCAATTATATTGTTTTAAATATGCATTTTGCTTAAACATGTGTAATGAATAAAATATCAATCACTTATTATTATAATCACGGCCATATCCATTGGAATGAGCATGGACTAATCTTTTTTTTTTCAATTTTGAGCATGAACACAGGGAACACCAGCAAGCCTCCCCCCCCCCCCCGCCCCCGCCTCTCTCTCTCTCTCTCTCTCTCTCTCTCTCTCTGAGTAAAAAGAAAAGATGATGAAATCGGTAATCGATCTTTACATTCCATTATCGATGTTTCTTTCCACTTTTCCTAGATAGGTCATTTTTAGAAGAATTTAGATTACATAAGATGTTTGCTCAAAGAGGTTGCAATTGTTTTGTGATATATATACAAAACTCAGTTACTTTGGGTCAAAGTAACTGAGGGCATGCCAAGAAATCCTTAGCGATTTAGTTTCTACAGAGTTAAACGTTATAAATTATCATCTATTATGATACCAGCTGTTTTAATAAGCTACCGTATCGAGACGACCGGCAGATTTGAACAGAATTTCTTGGCATGGCTGTTTCTAGGCACGCAATATCTGGAAAATTCATTACATTTTCAAAACTGTCCTGTTCTCTTCCAAATAAAGATATTTACATAAGATAAACTGTGTTGTCTTCTTTAAACTTTGATCTAAGGATAGTTTAAATGCAAAAACTTCATGCTGTATTTTTAGAATTTATATGATTTTTTTCCGTGAGGCCTGAGAGGGATAAAACAATCTGTAAAAAATGCGTAAAATCAACTGAAAAAAGACATTTCTGGCTTTGTAATGTTATTCTTTTCATTGCTCTTTGTCAGTGACCATAAATAAACAATATCAGGTGAAAAAGTATGCATATATCCAAATATCGACCCGCAATAAGAGAAAGACGCCCCCCCCCCCGAATTTTACAATCCCGCGTTTTTCTCTGTATGTACGGTATAAGCTCAGAATGAAGCTTAAAATCGTAGGCTAGACTCTGACTTTGCTAGTTTCTCACTTGCAAATAAGTTATTCATTAAATGAAAATAATATAAAAAAAAAATTCATCAAAATGAATCCAAAAATAAAAGTTACAAGGATGGGGGGGGGGGGGGTTTCGCTGGTCATACCATTTCTATATGTATGCTTAACTTCATAATCATTGATCAGAAATTTTATTCAAATCACATAGAAACAAAAAAATCCGTAAAGATTCAAAGAACACAACTCTTTAAAATATCTTTTCAAAGTCATGCACCTGGGTCGGGACCGGAATTATCCGAATTTTACTTATCCGAGGACCCATTTTCACACGTATTATTCCACACATGTGAACGTCTCACACACTTTAAACTATTCTCACCATTTTATTTCATTTATTTATTAAACATTGACAGGAAGACAATTCCAGATACGCTGTATGTGCATTTTCTACATATTGTTGAAAAAATGATAAAATTATAGGAACTATTTGACAGGACAATGACCTAGATATGCAATAATTGGGATCGGTACTAGTATCTCTATAACTCTCTCATGCCAAGAAATCCTAAGCGATTTAGTTTCTACAGAGTTAAACGTTATAAATTTTCATCTATTATGATACCAGCTGTTTAAATAAGCTACCGTATCGAGACGACCGGCAGATTTGAACAGAATTTCTTGGCATGGCTGTTTCTAGGCACGCAATATCTGGAAAATTCATTACATTTTCAAAACTGTCCTGTTCTCTTCCAAATAAAGATATTTACATAAGATAAACTGTGTTGTCTTCTTTAAACTTTGATCTAAGGATAGTTTAAATGCAAAAACTTCATGCTGTATTTTTAGAATTTATATGATTTTTTTCCGTGAGGCCTGAGAGGGATAAAACAATCTGTAAAAAATGCGTAAAATCAACTGAAAAAAGACATTTCTGGCTTTGTAATGTTATTCTTTTCATTGCTCTTTGTCAGTGACCATAAATAAACAATATCAGGTGAAAAAAGTATGCATATATCCAAATATCGACCCGCAATAAGAGAAAGACGCCCCCCCGAATTTTACAATCCCGCGTTTTTCTCTGTATGTACGGTATAAGCTCAGAATGAAGCTTAAAAT
The DNA here is from genome assembly GCA_028142955.1 of Pinctada fucata. NCBI lineage: Eukaryota > Metazoa > Mollusca > Bivalvia > Pterioida > Pteriidae > Pinctada > Pinctada fucata. The sequence continues at coordinate 33,036,485 of AP027115.1, forward strand.
CGTAGGCTAGACTCTGACTTTGCTAGTTTCTCACTTGCAAATAAGTTATTCATTAAATGAAAATAATATTTAAAAAAAAATTCATCAAAATGAATCCAAAAATAAAAGTTACAAGGATGGGGGGGGGGGGGGGGGGGGGGGGGGTTCGCTGGTCATACCATTTCTATATGTATGCTTAACTTCATAATCATTGATCAGAAATTTTATTCAAATCACATAGAAACAAAAAATCCGTAAAGATTCAAAGAACACAACTCTTTAAAATATCTTTCAAAGTCATGCACCTGGGTCGGGACCGGAATTATCCGAATTTTACTTATCCGAGGACCCATTTTCACACGTATTCTTCCACACATGTGAACGTCTCACACACTTTAAACTATTCTCACCATTTTATTTCATTAATTTATTAAACATTGACAGGAAGACAATTCCAGATACGCTGTATGTGCATTTTCTACATATTGTTGAAAAAATGATAAAATTATAGGAACTATTTGACAGGACAATGACCTAGATATGCAATAATTGGGATCGGTACTAGTATCTCTATAACTCTCTCGGCTGTTTCTAGGCACGCAATATCTGGAAAATTCATTACATTTTCAAAACTGTCCTGTTCTCTTCCAAATAAAGATATTTACATAAGATAAACTGTGTTTGTCTTCTTTAAACTTTGATCTAAGGATAGTTTAAATGCAAAAACTTCATGCTGTATTTTTAGAATTTATATGATTTTTTCCGTGAGGCCTGAGAGGGATAAAACAATCTGTAAAAAATGCGTAAAATCAACTGAAAAAAAGACATTTCTGGCTTTGTAATGTTATTCTTTTCATTGCTCTTTGTCAGTGACCATAAATAAACAATATCAGGTGAAAAAAGTATGCATATATCCAAATATCGACCCGCAATAAGAGAAAGACGCCCCCCGAATTTTACAATCCCGCGTTTTTTCTCTGTATGTACGGTATAAGCTCAGAATGAAGCTTAAAATCGTAGGCTAGACTCTGACTTTGCTAGTTTCTCACTTGCAAATAAGTTATTCATTAAATGAAAATAATATTTAAAAAAAAATTCATCAAATGAATCCAAAAATAAAAGTTACAAGGATGGGGGGGGGGGGGGGTTTTCGCTGGTCATACATTTCTATATGTATGCTTAACTTCATAATCATTGATCAGAAATTTTATTCAAATCACATAGAAACAAAAAATCCGTAAAGATTCAAAGAACACAACTCTTTAAAATATCTTTTCAAAGTCATGCACCTGGGTCGGGACCGGAAATTATCCGAATTTTACTTATCCGAGGACCCATTTTCACACGTATTCTTCCACACATGTGAACGTCTCACACACTTTAAACTATTCTCACCATTTTATTTCATTTATTTATTAAACATTGACAGGAAGACAATTCCAGATACGCTGTATGTGCATTTTCTACATATTGTTGAAAAAATGATAAAATTATAGGAACTATTTGACAGGACAATGACCTAGATATGCAATAATTGGGATCGGTACTAGTATCTCTATAACTCTCTCGGCTGTTTCTAGGCACGCAATATCTGGAAAATTCATTACATTTTCAAAACTGTCCTGTTCTCTTCCAAATAAAGAGTATTTACATAAGATAAACTGTGTTGTCTTCTTTAAACTTTGATCTAAGGATAGTTTAAATGCAAAAACTTCATGCTGTATTTTTAGAATTTTATATGATTTTTTTTCCGTGAGGCCTGAGAGGGATAAAACAATCTGTAAAAAATGCGTAAAATCAACTGAAAAAAGACATTTCTGGCTTTGTAATGTTATTCTTTTCATTGCTCTTTGTCAGTGACCATAAATAAACAATATCAGGTGAAAAAAGTATGCATATATCCAAATATCGACCCGCAATAAGAGAAAGACGCCCCCCCCCGAATTTTACAATCCCGTGTTTTTCTCTGTATGTACGGTATAAGCTCAGAATGAAGCTTAAAATCGTAGGCTAGACTCTGACTTTGCTAGTTTCTCACTTGCAAATAAGTTATTCATTAAATGAAAATAATATTTAAAAAAAAAATTCATCAAAATGAATCCAAAAATAAAAGTTACAAGGATGGGGGGGGGGGGGGGTTTCGCTGGTCATACCATTTCTATATGTATGCTTAACTTCATAATCATGATCAGAAATTTTATTCAAATCACATAGAAACAAAAAATCCGTAAAGATTCAAAGAACACAACTCTTTAAAATATCTTTTCAAAGTCATGCACCTGGGTCGGGACCGGAATTATCCGAATTTTACTTATCCGAGGACCCATTTTCACACGTATTCTTCCACACATGTGAACGTCTCACACACTTTAAACTATTCTCACCATTTTATTTCATTTATTTATTAAACATTGACAGGAAGACAATTCCAGATACGCTGTATGTGCATTTTCTACATATTGTTGAAAAAATGATAAAATTATAGGCACTATTTGACAGGACAATGACCTAGATATGCAATAATTGGGATCGGTACTAGTATCTCTATAACACTCTCGGCTGTTTCTAGGCACGCAATATCTGGAAAATTCATTACATTTTCAAAACTGTCCTGTTCTCTTCCAAATAAAGATATTTACATAAGATAAACTGTGTTGTCTTCTTTAAACTTTGATCTAAGGATAGTTTAAATGCAAAAACTTCATGCTGTATTTTTAGAATTTATATGATTTTTTTCCGTGAGGCCTGAGAGGGATAAAACAATCTGTAAAAAATGCGTAAAATCAACTGAAAAAAGACATTTCTGGCTTTGTAATGTTATTCTTTTCATTGCTCTTTGTCAGTGACCATAAATAAACAATATCAGGTGAAAAAAGTATGCATATATCCAAATATCGACCCGCAATAAGAGAAAGACGCCCCCCCCCCCCCCCGAATTTTACAATCCCGTGTTTTTCTCTGTATGTACGGTATAAGCTCAGAATGAAGCTTAAAATCGTAGGCTAGACTCTGACTTTGCTAGTTTCTCACTTGCAAATAAGTTATTCATTAAATGAAAATAATATTTAAAAAAAAAATTCATCAAAATGAATCCAAAAATAAAAGTTACAAGGATGGGGGGGGGGGGGGTTTCGCTGGTCATACCATTTCTATATGTATGCTTAACTTCATAATCATTGATCAGAAATTTTATTCAAATCACATAGAAACAAAAAATCCGTAAAGATTCAAAGAACACAACTCTTTAAAATATCTTTTCAAAGTCATGCACCTGGGTCGGGACCGGAATTATCCGAATTTTACTTATCCGAGGACCCATTTTCACACGTATTCTTCCACACATGTGAACGTCTCACACACTTTAACTATTCTCACCATTTTTATTTCATTTATTTATTAAACATTGACAGGAAGACAATTCCAGATACGCTGTATGTGCATTTTTCTACATATTGTTGAAAAAATGATAAAATTATAGGCACTATTTGACAGGACAATGACCTAGATATGCAATAATTGGGATCGGTACTAGTATCTCTATAACTCTCTCGGCTGTTTCTAGGCACGCAATATCTGGAAAATTCATTACATTTTCAAAACTGTCCTGTTCTCTTCCAAATAAAGATATTTACATAAGATAAACTGTGTTGTCTTCTTTAAACTTTGATCTAAGGATAGTTTAAATGCAAAAACTTCATGCTGTATTTTTAGAATTTATATGATTTTTTTCCGTGAGGCCTGAGAGGGATAAAACAATCTGTAAAAAATGCGTAAAATCAACTGAAAAAAGACATTTCTGGCTTTGTAATGTTATTCTTTTCATTGCTCTTTGTCAGTGACCATAAATAAACAATATCAGGTGAAAAAAGTATGCATATATCCAAATATCGACCCGCAATAAGAGAAAGACGCCCCCCCCCCCGAATTTTACAATCCCGCGTTTTTCTCTGTATGTACGGTATAAGCTCAGAATGAAGCTTAAAATCGTAGGCTAGACTCTGACTTTGCTAGTTTCTCACTTGCAAATTAGTTATTCATTAAATGAAAATAATATTTAAAAAAAATTCATCAAAATGAATCCAAAAATAAAAGTTACAAGGATGGGGGGGGGGGGGTTTCGCTGGTCATACCATTTCTATATGTATGCTTAACTTCATAATCATTGATCAGAAATTTTATTCAAATCACATAGAAACAAAAAATCCGTAAAGATTCAAAGAACACAACTCTTTAAAATATCTTTTCAAAGTCATGCACCTGGTCGGGACCGGAATTATCCGAATTTTACTTATCCGAGGACCCATTTTCACACGTATTCTTCCACACATGTGAACGTCTCACACACTTTAAACTATTCTCACCATTTTATTTCATTTATTTATTAAACATTGACAGGAAGACAATTCCAGATACGCTGTATGTGCATTTTCTACATATTGTTGAAAAAATGATAAAATTATAGGAACTATTTGACAGGACAATGACCTAGATATGCAATAATTGGGATCGGTACTAGTATCTCTATAACTCTCTCGGCTGGTTTCTAGGCACGCAATATCTGGAAAATTCATTACATTTTCAAAACTGTCCTGTTCTCTTCCAAATAAAGATATTTACATAAGATAAACTGTGTTGTCTTCTTTAAACTTTGATCTAAGGATAGTTTAAATGCAAAAACTTCATGCTGTATTTTTAGAATTTATATGATTTTTTTCCGTGAGGCCTGAGAGGGATAAAACAATCTGTAAAAAATGCGTAAAATCAACTGAAAAAAGACATTTCTGGCTTTGTAATGTTATTCTTTTCATTGCTCTTTGTCAGTGACCATAAATAAACAATATCAGGTGAAAAAAGTATGCATATATCCAAATATCGACCCGCAATAAGAGAAAGACGGCCCCCCCCCCCCCGAATTTTACAATCCCGCGTTTTTTCTCTGTATGTACGGTATAAGCTCAGAATGAAGCTTAAAATCGTAGGCTAGACTCTGACTTTGCTAGTTTCTCACTTGCAAATAAGTTATTCATTAAATGAAAATAATATTTAAAAAAAAATTCATCAAAATGAATCCAAAAATAAAAGTTACAAGGATGGGGGGGGGGGGGGGGGGGTTTCGCTGGTCATACCATTTCTATATGTATGCTTAACTTCATAATCATTGATCAGAAATTTTATTCAAATCACATAGAAACAAAAAATCCGTAAAGATTCAAAGAACACAACTCTTTAAAATATCTTTTCAAAGTCATGCACCTGGGTCGGGACCGGAATTATCCGAATTTTACTTATCCGAGGACCCATTTTCACACGTATTCTTCCACACATGTGAACGTCTCACACACTTTAAACTATTCTCACCATTTTATTTCATTTATTTATTAAACATTGACAGGAAGACAATTCCAGATACGCTGTATGTGCATTTTCTACATATTGTTGAAAAAATGATAAAATTATAGGAACTATTTGACAGGACAATGACCTAGATATGCAATAATTGGGATCGGTACTAGTATCTCTATAACTCTCTCGGCTGTTTCTAGGCACGCAATATCTGGAAAATTCATTACATTTTCAAAACTGTCCTGTTCTCTTCCAAATAAAGATATTTACATAAGATAAACTGTGTTGTCTTCTTTAAACTTTGATCTAAGGATAGTTTAAATGCAAAAACTTCATGCTGTATTTTTAGAATTTATATGATTTTTTTCCGTGAGGCCTGAGAGGGATAAAACAATCTGTAAAAAATGCGTAAAATCAACTGAAAAAAGACATTTCTGGCTTTGTAATGTTATTCTTTTCATTGCTCTTTGTCAGTGACCATAAATAAACAATATCAGGTGAAAAAAGTATGCATATATCCAAATATCGACCCGCAATAAGAGAAAGACGGCCCCCCCCCGAATTTTACAATCCCGTTGTTTTTCTCTGTATGTACGGTATAAGCTCAGAATGAAGCTTAAAATCGTAGGCTAGACTCTGACTTTGCTAGTTTCTCACTTGCAAATAAGTTATTCATTAAATGAAAATAATATTTAAAAAAAAAAATTCATCAAAATGAATCCAAAAATAAAAGTTACAAGGATGGGGGGGGGTTTCGCTGGTCATACCATTTCTATATGTATTCTTAACTTCATAATCATTGATCAGAAATTTTATTCAAATCACATAGAAACAAAAAATCCGTAAAGATTCAAAGAACACAACTCTTTAAAATATCTTTTCAAAGTCATGCACCTGGGTCGGGACCGGAATTATCCGAATTTTACTTATCCGAGGACCCATTTTCACACGTATTCTTCCACACATGTGAACGTCTCACACACTTTAAACTATTCTCACCATTTTATTTCATTTATTTATTAAACATTGACAGGAAGACAATTCCAGATACGCTGTATGTGCATTTTCTACATATTGTTGAAAAAATGATAAAATTATAGGAACTATTTGACAGGACAATGACCTAGATATGCAATAATTGGGATCGGTACTAGTATCTCTATAACTCTCTCGGCTGTTTCTAGGCACGCAATATCTGGAAAATTCATTACATTTTCAAAAACTGTCCTGTTCTCTTCCAAATAAAGATATTTACATAAGATAAACTGTGTTGTCTTCTTTAAACTTTGATCTAAGGATAGTTTAAATGCAAAAACTTCATGCTGTATTTTTAGAATTTATATGATTTTTTTCCGTGAGGCCTGAGAGGATAAAACAATCTGTAAAAAATGCGTAAAATCAACTGAAAAAAGACATTTCTGGCTTTGTAATGTTATTCTTTTCATTGCTCTTTGTCAGTGACCATAAATAAACAATATCAGGTGAAAAAAGTATGCATATATCCAAATATCGACCCGCAATAAGAGAAAGACGGCCCCCCCCCGAATTTTACAATCCCGTGTTTTTCTCTGTATGTACGGTATAAGCTCAGAATGAAGCTTAAAATCGTAGGCTAGACTCTGACTTTGCTAGTTTCTCACTTGCAAATAAGTTATTCATTAAATGAAAATAATATTTAAAAAAAAAATTCATCAAAATGAATCCAAAAATAAAAGTTACAAGGATGGGGGGGGGGGGGGTTTCGCTGGTCATACCATTTCTATATGTATTCTTAACTTCATAATCATTGATCAGAAATTTTATTCAAATCACATAGAAACAAAAAATCCGTAAAGATTCAAAGAACACAACTCTTTAAAATATCTTTTCAAAGTCATGCACCTGGGTCGGGACCGGAATTATCCGAATTTTACTTATCCGAGGACCCATTTTCACACGTATTCTTCCACACATGTGAACGTCTCACACACTTTAAACTATTCTCACATTTTATTTCATTTATTTATTAAACATTGACAGGAAGACAATTCCAGATACGCTGTATGTGCATTTTCTACATATTGTTGAAAAAATGATAAAATTATAGGAAACTATTTGACAGGACAATGACCTAGATATGCAATAATTGGGATCGGTACTAGTATCTCTATAACTCTCTCGGCTGTTTCTAGGCACGCAATATCTGGAAAATTCATTACATGTTCAAAACTGTCCTGTTCTCTTCCAAATAAAGATATTTACATAAGATAAAACTGTGTTGTCTT